>NMUG010007539.1:0-12031 GCA_002855965.1 Monotropa hypopitys
ATTTCCTATCCTCGGAACTCACCAAGCCCGTAGCAAACCTCGACAAAGCCTGGAATCTCATGGCATATTGGGACACAGTCATCATCCCCTGCTCCAATTTCTCGAACTATTCCCGCAGTTGCTCTCTGAAACTCTCGGGAAAATATTGCCCCTCAAATATCGACTGAAACTCATCCCACGCCATACCTCGAATAGGATCAAGAATAGCATGTGGGTCAGCATCTCTACTGGCAAGCAAACTCCCTCGGCGCATCTCTAAGATGGAACTCTACCACTGACTCGCCTCTCCGGTCAGCTGATAAGTCGCAAATAAAATCTGCAACTTGTCTTCAACAATCTCCAACGTGTCTAGCAGCTTCCGAACCTCGGACAGCCAATGATCTGCCTCCAATGGGTCCCCCTCGCCATTGAACTTGGGAGGATCCATGCGACGAAACTCCTACAAAGCATCAATAGTATGGTTGCCCATATTCTCCTGTAGAGCGACAAACCCTCGACTAGCTTCGACCATGGCGGACACAAGCTCTCTAGCAAACTGACTCGGGGCTACTAACCCCTCTGGAACATGAACAACAAGAGGTTTCTCATCCTCCAACCCACACATCCTATCATTAACTTCCTCACTATGAGCATCTGGGGTATTCGCACCCTGGAGACCATGACCCCTTCTTCTAGCACGATATTGAGCCATTTTTACAAGTGAGGATCACGAATTCATAAGAAAGAGTGCACAAGACAAGACCCAAAGAATTCACTTAACCAGCTGAACATAGATCAATCTAGATAAGAGATTACTCAACAAGATCCTCAAAGGAGTCCAACAACAATAGAATCAATGGACAGGGCTATGCGCAAGGAAAGAAACAATGCACGATGCATACTCATCGACTCACACAAGCCTATGGATCATGCTAATGTATGCTCTACACATTCACAACACATGCTAGACAATACAACTCAACACACAATGCAACCCATTGAGACTAAGAGTCTCCCCAAAGGCCTAAGTTTTCGAAACCGAAAGCTCTGATACCAAGTTGTCACGTCCCGTATTTTCAAACCATTTTTTTAAATTTGATTTATAAAAGATAACTAAGTACCAACACATATCCCAACCACACAAACATGAAAATCCAAGCATGAATGATAAGAAAATAAAGTGCCAACAAACCATAGAGTAGGGGGAGAGAGAGAAGTACAATTTTAAAGTTTTACAAACCTCCTACTCTATTACAAGCTCAAAGAGCCTAAATAAACAAAAGGTAAAAGATGGGGCTTCTTCCAAAATCCTTTCCAAAAGCTATACGCATCAAGACCTCCAAGAGAGGGATCAAAACATGTGGAGGTAAAAAGAAGGCCGTAGCATGCCAAAGTAAGAAAGATCTATCACCTAGAATGTCCAAGACTGGCGTGGACTCGTGCGTGAATGTAGGGCATGCAACACATGCATAAGTGTGAGACATAAATAAAGGCAATGATCCAACTACTATCATGTGACTCCAACCAAGCTAACCATATGTATGATATATCAACAAGGACCACTAGACCAAGTGCCCAACAAACATGCATATGAATTTCCAATTCTTTCCATGATACACATGTATAGGTTCATCATTTCATTATCGATTTCATACAGTGAATACCCCTTGGAATCCCGTCATAAGTACATTCCAAGTTAACTTAATTGTGTCATGTTATGGATATCCCACGGAATCCCATCATAAGTACATTCCATGTTATACCAATTCCAATTGTTGTATTTCAAGTAACGTTGATAGGGTAGGTTTGGTATAGGTGCCGACCGACACACTATCCATTCCTCTCCGTCATCCCCAAAGACCGTTGGGAGGGTTAATGTCACCCCCATTGTGCACAATGTCGTGGATGGAGCAACCATCCCGGGAATCCCATCATAAGTACATCCTCGTATCCAATATGTATCAAACCCCTATCATTATCACATCACCTAGTCAAGGCTAGTCAATCACGTCATTCGTATGGTTATTGTGTCAAGTACATTTGATTTGTTCATATCATAATTCCTAGCTCATGTTAGTCAATTCCATGCGAGGTCATCAATTCCATTTAATTCCATGCACGACTCAACCATGCAACCTATAGTTGATCACACATGACAAATGTGTCTAATGCACCAATTCCACATCAATTATGTCCAATTGCATGAATACTAACTCAATTCAAACATATAACTACCAATTGATCAAAAGCCCCAAATATTGAAATTAGGGTTCATGCAAGGTTTGGGTGTTTTCAACACAAGACTCCACACATCAAATTGAACCTAGTTAAATACACCCCTAGAGACCACAAACCCACCATTAATTTCATGATACAACTCCCTAACCCACGCTGATTTCACCAACTCATGAGAGATACAAAATTGACCCAATTGTAAACATGTAATAGGGAGAGGGAGGAGGGCACAGTCAAGAATAATACTAGAGATAAATATATCCTACCTCAATGGAGCTTTACCAAAAACCTAAGATTCGAACTTCGGTGAATGGCTTCGATATGTGGCTTGCCGGAGAGCTCTCGTCGCGTAGAGCAACGTTAATCTTTGTGATTTCTTCACTTGATGCTTGGAGGACCTCCAAATGTTAGAGAAAAGGGAGAGAATGGTTATGGAGGTAGGGAGAGAGAGCGAGGGTGGCTAGGGTTTAGACAAAATGAAGGGGATGATGCCCAAGTTCGAACTAAGGGACCCCTATACACTCCCCCAAAGCCAAATACTAATTTTACCCTTAATGAGCCAATTCTGGACACTGTGCACCGGTGCAACTCCTCTCTGCACCGGTGCAAACTAGCTCAAAAATCCAACAGAAGACTTTTGCACCGGTTCAAGCTTCCCTTGCACCGATGCAAACTCCCCTGTACCTGTGTAACTCATCTTTGCACTGATGCAAAGTTGTTCCAAAAAAGCAGTGAGTTTGTGCACCGGTGTAAGCTTTCTCTGCACCGATGCAAACTCCCAAGGACCTCTTGCACCGGTGCAAACCAACCTTACACCGATGCAAACTTCTCCTATTATGATATTTTCATGCCAAGAACTCCCAGAACCTCCCCGAAACATACCGAATCAAACACGAACCATGTATATGAACCAAGAGGGAGTCCAAAACCTCATTCCTAGCATCAATAAAATCCGGAGAAACCATAGTAAAATCTATGAATTGATTTGAACCACAAATAAAATTCCAAAAATATAATTTGAAATTACGAGTTGTGACACGTCCTCTGGTGTGACCATTGCCTATTTACGATGCCTCTACTGCTGTTTCATGACACTCCCATTTCTTATGGCCCGGTTGACCACAATTGAAACAAGTAGTAGCCCCTACTGTACAATTCTTGGCATAATGCCCTAGCTAGTCGCATTTGAAACATCTTATCTCTGATTCCTGTGATCTTTGAAATCCCTCACTCGAATAATTGTGTGACGGCTGCTGGCTAACTCCTATTCTCTGCGTGCTATAACTCTGATATCTTCTATACTGGAAATTCTGATAATTTTCTCGAGGAGACTTTCCACTTGATTCCATATACATTGGTTGACTGCTGGTTCGCGCTTTCTTAGATTGATCTCTTCTATCGTCAGCTTTCTCTATATCACACTCACAAATCTTTGCCTTACTGACCAGCTACTTAAATTTCTGTACTTCGAGTAACGCGACACGCGATTGGATATGGAAATTTAGCCCCATTTGAAATTTCTCACACATCGCCTTTTCGATGGCGACTATGAATGGTGCGAAACGAGATAGAGTTGTGAATTTAGCCACATACTCATCTATAGACATCGATCCCTGCTCTAACATTAAGAACTCTCTCCTTTTATCCCCTTGATAGAACTGAGAAAAATAATTCTCATTGAAAGCATCTTCAAATTGATTCCAGCTGATTACTACCTCTTCCCCAACTGGCACTGCAGTCAACAACTTCTACGTGGACTCCCATCAATTCTATGCTTCATCGGAAAGTATTAATGTTACCAATTGCAATTTATCATTATCGGGCACCTCCATAATCGCAAATATTTTTTGATTTTCTTTAGCCAATTTTTCATCATCATTCTCTCCCTTTACCCCCAAAAAGCTAGGCAGATCCATAGCCTTGAAACTTTTGAATAAAGACGTGTTGATATCGACCAATAGTCTTTGCATCGGAACGGGTTGCCTCTCAAAATATCTGGCCTGCATTTCGGACATCTGAATTACGACCTCTTATAGCTGTCGTATTGGATCTCGAACTTCCTTTGCTCCTATGGGGACTTCCTGCCTCTCCTGTTGTTGTCCTGCAGAGGATGATTCCTGCTCTCTAGTTTGCTGCTTATCACCTTCCATGATCAATCTGCTCAGCATAAGAAAATAATTATAAAGAAACATCCAAGGAAAAACTCCGAACTCTGACTCTAAACTCAACGATATCCTATGTCCACAGTCGAGCTGACTCCGCTAATAACCTTTCCTTAGATGACCACAGTACCTCTAAGAAAAATGTTTATTTCCAAATAATTCATCCAAACATCCAATTAGAAGATACGGTGTACATGCGTTCTTCCGATCAGACCTAAGGATAATTACTAGTTACACACAATTCTCTAGTCTACAGAACCGTCTAAACCTACGCTCTAATGCCACAAAATTGTCACACCCCAATCTTGATAATCATTTAGCTGATCATCCAGGATTGACACATCGCAACCATAATAATACATAACACTGATACAACTCTGATAATAAAACTCAACTGAACAAAAACCTTAGGCAACAGTCCTTAAATCAACTCATCCTCGAACTACTACTACTCAACTGATACAACTGATACAAATATAACTCAAACAAACCCCATCGGGTTAAATAAAAAGCCACTAATCACACACTGACTCAGAGAGATATAAATCCTCTCAAATACATCAAAAGATAAATAAAGAGACTCTCGTACTATATACTCTAACAAAACTCCTCAACAACTGCAGCTAAACTAGACTGGTGGACGCTAGTCACGAACACCTATGAGATAGCACATAAAAAGGTGCATCAGCAATGACGGCTGATGAATACTAAAGAAATGCATAAATAAGAGAAGCAATAGGATTTTTACTTCATTTATAAAATATTCATCTCTAAAATACTTTTCCATTTCCTGTATTCCAAAAATATAATTCCTTTTTAACTCACACCAACACGTTCATTTCTTTAAACAATTTCTCATTTTCTTCTTTGAAGATAATTCTTTTACCAATACTTTGTCTTTAAAGATAGTTCCTTTACCAATCACCCTTTCTTAATAGATTTCCAGATAACTCAATTTCTACTATTCTAAGGATCTAGATTCACTCAATTTTACCAATAAATATGGTTGTACATTTTATACATATTATTTGATAGATTTCACTCAATTTTACCAATGAGCATGGCCGCACTTTTTATACATACACTCAATTTTACCAATGAGCATGGCCACACTTTCTATGCGTACACTCAATTTTACCAATGAGCATGGCCGCACTTTCTATGCATACACTCAATTTTACCAATGAGCATTGCCGTATGTTTTGTACGTAATCATCTTAGAACCCTTCATCTTTCTTATCTTTAAATTCCTTTTTATGATTCCATTCTTTATCACAATATCATAACTCTTTTACAAAATCGTTACGCTTTTCCTTAATTTCAAGAATCATAGATTTTTTATTTGATTCTTAAATCTTATCAAATTCCAATTGTATTTTCCTCTTTTAAACTTTTAATCAATGTTACACATATTCCCAACTCTTATCTTGTGAAACCATTTCCATTCTTATGTTTATAAAATCATTTGATTCACGTTATTCGTATTTCCAATTATCTTACTGTACTTCTATTCCATATGAAAATATATCATACACTTTATCCTAACTTATACAATTCTAAGCGTAGTCACATGATAGATGATTCACCCTATCGAGCTTACTTGGCTTGACCCCTTTTTGCAGTAGAAGTTGGCTTTTAAACACCTAACAAAAGACAAATCAACTATGTAAGAATTAAAAACAGAACATATGCATGCTTTCCTTCCAACTCAAATTTCCTTTGATTTCTTCTCAAACATTTTACTATAAACTTAATTTAAACACATTTTAATACACTACTTAGATACTGATTTAAAGCCTTCACATTTTTCTCAGAGTTCCCGGCCAAGACCCGAGCCAAAAATCCAATCAATTGGGCTCACTGCCAACCGGCCTAGGCACCGATACTAGGTTCGGTGGCTCCATCTGTAGCACCGGTGATGGAGCCGGTCCCCAGCCCGGTACTGGGCGCGGTCCTTCCCAGCTTCGCAAAAAATCTAGATTTCTCATTAATTTGATTTTGATCGATTTAACACCAAATTTCAGTTTGTTTTCGATTCTAAAATTAATCACATGATCTATGGATGATATGTAATGAATCTATATAATTAGTTTCTGGAATTCTTACCTCAATCGGACGAATCAAAAATCTGAAGCTAGTTTGTGAAACCTGGGTTTTCTCTTCTTCCTTCGTTACTGTTTTTCTTCTTCTATTGTTCTGGGTTTCTCTACTACAATTGAATCTTTCTCCCATTCATACTCTCTCTCCTAAGCACACTCTTCACCTCTCTCCCACTTAATTACCTTTTGATTTACATATTTACGAAATGATGAAATTGATATGAATGAAGTTGTATCTATACATATATGTGTAGTATATATATATTGTTTTCACAACTCAACCTGTGCTTTGACACAACATAAAACTAATTATACATGCACAGATTCAATCCTCGAGACCTACCTAATTCAATTACACCTGTAACCAATCCTCACGACACCTCACACATGCATTTGCATATATAATCTGAATATATCTTCTTCCTCGCGACTTCCACCATTGATCGACACATCACATAGCAAATCTAACTTTTCTACCTATAACACACATTTAACCTTTAACTTCTATTTCTTTGCATTTAGACCCCCATGAACTAATTAAATATCTAAATTATCTTCTATTTCATTTTAAATGCTTCTAAAAATTCCCCAAAATTCCAGTAAATCCTCAAGTAATTTTTAAATCATTTACTTAATCTTTAGATGATCAGTTTGCAAAGATATTCAAAGGTTGCACATGTTGTTGGTAAGTTTGTTAAAACTGCTGTATCCATCGACTGCAAACATCAGAGGTGTATTTATAGAATTGGAAGCATAATCACTAATCATCTTCTTGATTGAAATTTTTTGTTCTGGTAGAGTTTCTGCATAGAGGTATTGTAATTCTCGATTAGCAAGTGAGAATAACTTTAATTTGTTTTGTATTGGTCACTGTCGATGTTGACTTCATCAATATACTTCTCATCCCTTTATTAGATTTTTGGTTCTATACAGAGATATTGTTGTTCAGGTTCTGGTAGAGTTTTAATCGTCTTCTTGATTGAAATTTTTGGTTGAAATTTCTGATTAAATTGGTCTTCGGTTCTATTAGAGTTTTAATCATTCCTCTATTACACTTTTCTCTTTTTGGTGTTCTCTCGAATCATAGAGAAATATATTGTTTTTGTAATATATTTTTGAGAAATATTGATCGCTGTCGTGTGCGAGTCAAAAATAATATTTATAACCATGAATTACACTACTTAAGAGTAGCAGTAAGTCAGGGGTTGATCACAAGGAAGGTGAATGATGATAATGATGAATTCCCCATGCTATACAACAAAGACAATGATACCAACTACGAATTTTATTTGTTCTTTGCAACACAAGAGTTTATGTGATACCACTCCAAGGAAGGTAAGGCTCTAAAGCTCACTTGGGCATAAGTCTCCACTAATCACAGCCTTCTAGATAGTCAAGATGTAACTTACCAGTGACTTGAGCCTATTTTACGTGAAGTGCAAATGTATTAAAGGGTAGGTGCCAAAACAAGTTTTCTAATGCAAGCTAGCAAAGCGACCTAGGATGACAATTTCAAGTCAAAACAACATTCAACAAGTTCTACTCGTGCTTAAAAGTTAAGGCTTGCATTATTCTCAAAATCTATGCAAAGGCAATTCATCCTAAAAATAAAATAAAATAAAGAAAATTCAAGTTTTCCTCATCCCTCAACTTGAATAATACTCCGTCCTCGGAGTATGAAAAGAATAAAGCTAAGAGGGATGTGGGGAATGAGAGGAACATGATGGACCTCATCCCTCAACTTGAATCATGCCATGTCTCCAATGCGGTGAAGCAAGGAGACAATCAATATAAATAAGAAGAAGAAGAAGAGAAGAGGATGGAAGAATTTATGTGTACCTTTACGGGAGGCATGTCGACCTCCCTAGACTTTGACCAATTGTGAAATTTTTATCCATCGGTCCTTCACGCGGACAAAACGAGTCATACTTTTATCTCCATTTCGCTCACTTGGTAAATATATTAGAGAAGAAGTTGCCCAGAATTTCTGGGTAAGGTGCTACTCGGTAGGTAAACTCCCTAAAGTCACACTTTGTGGCTAGACTTTGGGAATTCCCAATCAATTTTCACACGCATCCATACTTTTATCAGGGTAATCCCAGATAGTACATCACCAAGGATAGCTAAGCGGGAGGCTATACTAGACTGGCAATCATTCGTTCGAGCACGACAAACACTTGAGGTATCTCAATCTCCATGGATTTTAAGTCTCCTAGACTTTATTCTTTTTCCTTTTTCCTAAAAAAATGAATGGCCACATGAATTGTTCTTATGGCATTTTTTATAGTTCATGATAGAAGGATCATGCCATGGTGGATCAAAGACTTCTCCCCATAATAATAGAAATAGATGAGTGCATATGGGAGTCATAGTATGACTTGTGCCACACATTGGCACATGATCCCTTGGCCAAAAGGTCGTGGCCAACTCACCAATAATCTCATTAGAAATACAAGGAGAGGATGCAAGAGTAATATGCATTGGAACCACATCTCTCTCCTTGTTACAATTCAGATCTACCCCTTTACTTTCAATGTACTCCCTGCCCAAATGAGACTCAAGTATGGGCATGTCCTTAGAAAATGTTTCCACCAACTTAGGTGGTGGAAAACTGACAAGAAATGGGTTAGGGTCACTATGCATAGGCAAACATTGTGTGCTCAAGTCAGGAATGGGTGATAATGGCAGCAAGGGTTCCAAGGAAGTTGACCATGTCTGAATATCCATAAGAGGTGTGAAATCTAGCATGGTGTTAACCTCTGAAATGGACTGGTCAATATTAAAAACCTCAAAACCAAAGTGCTCAAGACAAGCTTTAAGAGGGTCTTCGGCAATACTCAATGGTGGTACTTCCTCAACCAACTCCTGCACGACAATAACTGTATAGAAGTTTTCTTGAGATGAAGTTGGAGGGGAAGTACCATACCTGTTGAGATTTAGTTTCATTTTGCCAAATATACCTCCATGACACCACTCCTCACAGAGATGTATATATTAGCAATTGCATAAAATGGATGCCCCAAGATTACGTGAGTTTGATGCCTTAAAGACATGGGGTGAATAGGTTCAGTGTCAAGAACAATAAAATCTACAGGAAGGTAAAAATTATTGATCTTGACAAGAACATCTTCTAACACTCCCCTCGCCAGCTTCATGGATCTATCAGCCAATTGTAGAATGATTGACGAAGGTTTGAGCTCACCAAGTCCAAGCTCCTCATACACCGAATATGGGAGTAAGTTAACATTAGCCCCTAGATTAATAAGTGGCCGGTTTATGGTGTGTGTGCCAATGACACATGAAATTGTGGACACACCTGAATCAGGGAGCTTTGGTGCCATATCTACTTGCAAAATGACACTGACTTGGTGGGGGAGTGAGATAGGTTCAAGAATTTTCGCTCTTGCCGTCCTTTTATAAGTGCACAAGTCCTTAAGGTACTTGGCATATAAAGGGATTTGTTGGATGACATCGAGCAATGATAAATTTATTTTTACTTGTTTGAATACATCAATGACTTGATCATTGGTAGCACTCTTTTTACGAAAGGGAGAAGGTGCATTGAGACATTCATGAAAAGGTGCCTTAGAGATGTAAGATGGGACTTCCTGTAAGTCCGAAGATGATGGTGAATCCTGGGCAATCCCTTTCCCTTTTGGTACAACAATATTGGACCCAGTGGATGGAGACTTTGTCTCTTTGGTTTTGGGGTCTATAGGAGTTGTACCAATCCGTTTCCCGCTTCTAAGGGTAGTGATAGATTGGACTTGCTCATGATGGAATGAGTCCTCTACGTGGTGCACACCCCTAAAGTTGGAAATAGCCTGAGTGGGCAATTTTCCTTCTTCCCATCTACTCAACTGATTTGCTAGTTGGCCCATTTGAGTTTCTAGCTTTGACATTGATTGGGTTTGTAAGTGGGCAAGTTGAGTGAGCGACTGAATCTGTTTGGATTGTTCTTCAAAGGCTATTAAGGCCTTTTGAAGTGTCTCATGAATAGCAAGATCTGGATGAATATGGGAAGGGGTTGCCGGATGATAGGGTAATGGTGAAGGGTGAACGGCTTGAGGATAGGAAGTATTTGGGAATGATGATCGTGGTGGGGTAATGTATTTCCCCCTCTGTGGATTGACATATTGCTCTTGGCCTTGAGGTCGCCATGAAAAATTAGGATGATTCTTCCACCCAGGATTGTAGGTGTTAGAATATGGGTCATTTATTTGGCAACCAAAGCCTTGAGCAGCATTGACTTGCTCTTCGTGTACTGGGTGTTGAGGTGCTAAGTAGAACTCCGTGACAGTGTGTCCGGGATGAGCACAGAGTTAGCAAACCTCCGCAATGGCAGGAGGTTGTGTGGACTGTAATGGACTTTGGCCTAAAGCTAACAAGTTGTCATGATTTTTGGCCAAAGAGTCCACTTTTAAATACAAGTCCTGGTGTTGGTCCACTTGGTACACACCTTTTGGTTTGCTTGAGGTGGACGTGGACCGGTCATTGGTCATACGAGAGTCGTGGTGGTACTGTGAGTTTTCAGCAAAGTGTTCAGAATTTTCCCACCCCTCATTTTTATTTTTGCGTAAAAACATACCACCACAAGACGCATCAATCATGTGGCGGTGTGTTTCGATCAGGCCATAGTAAAAATTTTGCACCAATTGCCATTTTGGGACTTCATGATGAGGACACTTTCTGATAAGATCATTCAACCTGTCCCAAGTTTCATGGAATTGTTCACCCTCCAATTGGGTGAAATTCATTAACGCACGACGGATTTGGTTAGTCTTTCTAATTGGAAAATATTTTTAAAAAAATTCTTGTTGGTGTTAAAGTTTGAAGCCATTGTTTGGCTCTATCCTTCAAAGAGAAAGAAAAGAGATTCAACCGGAGAGCATCATCTGTAAAGTGTAAAATCCGCACTGTGGAGCAGATATCCATGAACTCGGTAAGATGTGCATAAGGATCCTCATTTTCACACCCATGGAAAGTTGGCAACAAGTTTAATAGAGTGGGCTTGATCTTGTAGTGGGTGGATATCGGGGCAGACTGTCTAGCATAATTTGGGTTCAAGAATGGACCAGGTGAAAAATAATCCCCGAGGGCCGTATGTGGTTGCCTAATACCACCAACAAGTGCAGGTGGACCATGAATATTACCCATGGCGACAAATGGTTCATTGTTGATGTCGCCTATTGTGTTAGCATTGTTTTCATTATTTTCAGTCATTGGAGTCAGAAGTCGACTCTTAGATTTGGAACGATTTATTCTGGCTATTATTCCAATTTCCAAATTTATGGTTTCGAGCTCGGGCCGCAAGGATCGGCAACCAAGCATAAAATGCTAAATGTAACCTATAAAAAACACTTACAGAACTCCTTGGACGAAGTCAAGAACTCCTTCCTAGAGCTGCAAGTAATCTTTACAAGCTCCCTGTAACTTCACAAAACCACAAGCGTAATACAGGAAAAATAAATAAAGCAAAGAAACAGAAAAGAAAACTAAAGCTACAAACTAGCAAAAGAAACAAAATCTAACTGAGGAAACCGTTTGACCTTTCCC
>NMUG010007540.1:0-12028 GCA_002855965.1 Monotropa hypopitys
TAGATATATGTATATATGGGAAAACTTCTATGGACTTAATTCTTTACTCAATTCATTATCAAGGCATTCCATAGAATGCGTTGGAGGCTTAACTGTCACGATCCAAACTGTTCATGATGTTTAAATTAATAAAATATATAATCCTGCAAAAAAATAGCTCAATCGGATATCGATAAGTGTTTGATCCAAACAGTTGCTGTGGGTGGGAATTTTTGATCACCCTTGAAGCTGTCCAAAAATGCCAGGTGGAATGCTTGAATGCTGACTTCTCCACAAATGTTGACCTTCGAGACTTCTGCTGCAAAACCGATTAAGACTAAGGGACCCCCTCTTTTTTCTTCAGGGGGCTCTCCGACGATCAAGTTAAACTCCAAATAACTGGAAACAATACTGAAATTTAGAGAAGAAATTAAGTCACAAGAGTCCGTCCCCTTTGTCACGTCCTCCTCTTTGTATTTATACTGCTCTTTCCTCATTTATTTGCTGGGTCCCGCCTTTCATAAACAAAGTTTTTGAATGGTGAGGTCTGACTGTACATTCCTTTTCTTTTTGTCTTACACATTTTTCTAATGTACTTGAACGGCTTGTGGGCCCTGCTGTTTCCACTTTTAACAGTATTATTGGCTCCAATAAATCTTCTTTTTGTCATTTATATATTATACTCATATATATTTAATGCGAATCATTCTTTCTGGGATTTGCTCAATGAGTAGGACTTTTCATCCAAATCATTCCATAACCTAAACTGTCATGATCAAACCTTTATTTCATCTTTTTCTTCTTTACATATCTGTAGACTAATTAAATATTGTTTTTCGACTAATTATCCAACATTAATATTATATTCCCGAGCTCCAATTTAGCTCGGGATATAATTCTGAAATGTACCGCTTTTCAATATTTCAAATCATTCTAAAGATCTTTTTTCTTTTCTTTGATTTTATTATTAAATAGTTCTTGCTTAAACCGTCACTTTCGACTAATTTCCCGAAGTATAGGACCTTCACCCGAGCTGGAATTCAGCTCGGGAGGTACCATTAAAAATTATTATTTTTATTCTCGTTCTTTTCTGTGTAATTCAGTTTCAGTGTGGGAACTATTCTTTCTGCGCGGGAAAAGATATTTTAATCATTTAAACTTTCTTTCGATCATTTTTGTGATTGCACTTTTATATTTTTGCCCTTACATTTATTTTATCCTACCACAGTTGCATATAACGCAGTTCCTGTCAAGTTTTTTGTGCAACTGTTTAGATCAAGCACTTATCGATATTCGATTGAGCTGATTTTTTACAGGATCATATATTTTATTAATTTGAACATCATGAACGGTTTGGATCGTGACAGTTAAGCTCCCAACGCATTCTGTGGAACGTCTTGGTAAGGAATTAAGTAAGGAATTGAGTCCACAGAAGGCCCCTATATATGTGTGTGGATACATATATGTAATCAACAATTGATGTTAGGGTTTTGGTAGCTATCTAAGAGTCTAAAAGACAACCCCCAAACTGTTGACTTCTCTTACTTTCTTTAAATTCTGCCGGCAATTTCTTTCTGTATATATATCCATCAAACAAATTCTCAAGTGGAAAATTAAATAAATAAATAATGTTGGTCTTCACCATTTTAAAATCATAATTGCTGAAATCCATTTGGGTTGCTTCAGAAAACTTGTAAATGCTACCTAGCAAGGCATTCATGTATATTATATACTAGTGGTGGCCCGTGCCGTTGGCACTTTTTTTTGCGTCCCGCGTGGGCCCCACACGTGGGACCGCACCCGGGCCCGTGGCATGTTCGTGATGTGTCAAAGGAGTGTGAGGTGGCGACTGGTGTGTTCGTAATGTGTCAAAGGAGTGTGAGGTGGGAGGCGCACCCGAGCCCGTGGCGTGTTCGTGATGTGTCAAAGGAGTGAGGTGGCGACTGACGTGTTCATGATGTGTCAAAGGAGTGTGAGTTTGCGACTGACTGGGACATTTTTTATATGACTGGGACAAAAGAGAAGACGGTGACTTGAACCGTTGTGAAATATATAATAGATGTTGTAGTTTCTATGTCAACTATTATTGTTTAATATTCTCAATCATAAGCTAGCAAAAATTTCATGAAAATTGATCTAATCTAATATGTTTAGGAACGTCAGTTAGTGGGGTGCCTAAACTCACTTAGACAACCTGAATTATCAATATATATATACTAGTGATAGTCCGTGCAGATAACACATGACGATAAAATAGAAAAAGCAACACAATACCTAAAGACACGATGAAGTTTTGGGTATTAGTAGTGCATTCGGCACTGATTCGTGTCTTCGGTATTGATTCGTGTCTTCGGCACTTTGAAGTGTCTTTGGTACTCATGATGAGTGACGACACTCGATCCAAATTTTCGGTATAGCCCGTGTGGATGACCCGTGCCGATGTCACTTGACATTGGTGCCTTCAATACTAAAGTAATAGTCTATGCCGATGACATTCGACCAGTGCCTTCGACACTGGTTGGTGCCTTCGACACTGGTTGGTGCCTTCGACACTAAAGCGTGCCTTCGACACTAAATAATTCGAGATGTGTGAAAAACATCAATGTGTCGATGACACGGGACAACACAGATTGCGCCACAGATCATATACACACACGCGCGATACAGATCTCAGTTGCACATAGAGAGAGAACTCGACCGTATAGATAGAACTCAACTCATGTCGATGTTACTTGACTCGTGTTGATGACACTCGACCAATGACTTTGAATGTGAGTCGTGTGTTCGGCACTTGGTACTTGACATGTGACTCGTGCCTTTAGCACATTTGGCATTTAGGTAGTTGTTTCGGCACTTGACATGTGCAATTAATCCACCAAAACAAAGATTAGAAAGAG
This sequence comes from Monotropa hypopitys, assembly GCA_002855965.1. NCBI lineage: Eukaryota > Viridiplantae > Streptophyta > Magnoliopsida > Ericales > Ericaceae > Monotropa > Monotropa hypopitys. The sequence continues at coordinate 2,877 of NMUG010007540.1, forward strand.
AGAAACTCAAATTACTATTTTATCAGAAATCATTTGTATATGTAGGAAAATAAAACATACGTATATGTACACAGGTATGCGTAATTTAAAGAAACTTAATATCTGTAAACCTAAGCGATACAAAGTATAAGTTTGTTATCAAAGACTCACAGTGAGAAGGCTAAGGTGTCCCAATATCTATAAATCCAAATTGCACGTGCCGATGACATTCAATACATGACTTCGAATGTTTAGTCGTGTCTTCGACACTCATTCATGCCTTCGGCACTGATGAGTACATTACCCGTGCCGGATGTGGGTTTCTGGAATAGAGAAAAGTAGGTCTCTGTACTTTTTGTAGTACTCTATTTGATTGTTAAAGAATCATGAGATAGAATGTATCAAAATTAAGAGTCATGTTTTGTTGATTTCCTAAATACCAGAAAAGAAGATTTTAATCCCTCAACAATTGAAAAAATATCATCTCAAATGTTATTTATTAGTTCCAAAAGGACTACAATGGAAAAGTATATGTATGTCAAAACTATATGTATTAATTGCAATTTCATTAGATGTTTGAAATGAATTTTATGGGGTGTTGGATAAATCGCAATATTTGGCTTTGTATTGGTGACGTAATCGTTGGTACTCGGGTTAGTTCATCTTCTCTACCAAACCATTTGGCTGTATTGCGTAGATGTAGTTGTTCGGATTTTTGTTGCTGTTTTGGTGGCTGGTTAAGTAGCATGTAGTTGTTTAGAAGCAGATTGTACGATTGGCTGTCGCTTGATGGGCGGTTTTGTAATCTTTGGTTTTCGTCAATAAATTATACCTTTCAAAAAAAAATGTGATACAAGCCATACATGCAGCACAAAACCCTATAGTCGGTGATTGACTAAAGTTATCTATATAAAGATCTAGGGTTTCCAAGGCTTGAATCAATGCTCTTCTAATATCTTTGATAACTGTAAGGCATCATAGACACTTAATAGAGACAGAATGCGTTTGAGGTGTGCCAAGACATCATATTTGACTTTTCCCGTCGAAGATGGATTTTGGGGACTAGGCTTGTCAAGTGCCTTGGATGACTCCCCTTCTTTGTCCAACATTTTTGGATCTAACTTGGATGACTCCTCAACTAACATCTTTAAAGGGGACTCCGAAGAGGTGGACTTTTTCTGCTATAATTTTTGAGGAGACTGGATGTGACGGCCAAAACGCAAGGTAATTTCATTGATTTCCTTATCGAGAGAGTCAATATCCTAAATGGTCACCATACAACATGGTTCTACTAATTCATCATCTTCCGAACTATCTTCCTTGAAAAATTAAAGTGGTAGATACTCTGTCAGAGTGATAGGCTTTCTATCCAGTTGGACATATTCTTTCTCCTCAGGGACTTGCACTTTCTTTTTAGACTTCTTTTCCTTCTTATTCTTCTTTGGAGGCCCACACCTAGACGACTTGAAGATTTTAGAATAGGTTGCAACATTTTATTTTTTCATTATTTAATAACTGTTTTCCATTCCCCATCGTCTTCAAATGTTTCTTTTAAAGATATACACTGGGTTGACATTATTTCGTAAAGTGACGGCATTTCGGAATTGCAATCAAAATTATTTTCTTGGCTTGCTTATTTTATTTCCCCTGACAAAAGGAAGCAGTAGCCATGGAATTATACCGAATATCCTCAGTTGAAGAAATAATATTTGGTGATGCTGCATCCTTTGGAGAAGTGAATTCCTCTATCATCAACTCTCCATTTTTGATTATTTTTTGAATAAGATTCTTCAGAACATAACAGTACTGAAGTGGGTTACTAATAATCCGATGGTATGAGCAGTACTTGGGATCATCAGTTTTACTACTTCAGAAGGCCTCTTTGGCTTGGACAATGTTATGGATTTCTATTTCATTAGTTGTTTGAAGATAGCTTCTGCATCTTCATCGTGAAAACTATATTACTTCTTTCCTCTCTTTTAGAGGTCTCCGTACCACATCTTTGCTATGGGCCTCACCATTGTCCCTCTTTTTAACAAAGGTGGCCACTGATTTGCCTTTTTAGCAGGCTTCTTAACAGTATCATATCTCTTGTCATCGAAGGCTTTTGACTTTTGAGTCAAACTCCTATGTCTAGAAATTTGTCTTTTGACATTTCTAGCCTTTGATACAAGTGCATTGAATGTTTGTGGCTCTGTAGTTCCCACGTATGTTGCTATCTCGGGATTGAGATTATTAGAGCACATTTATACAACAGATTGATAACTCAAATTTTCAGAACATTACAGATTCAAATTTCGCCAATGTGTGATAAAATCATTTATCACTTCATTTGGATTCTGTTTAGCATATGACGAGTCTATAATGGAGACTTTCTTCTTTGAACTTACAAATTGGGCTAAAAACGCTCTTTGCATGTCATCCCATGTAAGGATAGATCAAGGTTGCAGTTGTGTATACCAGCTAAAAGCCGATGCTTTGAGTGATTGCACAAACTGTCTGATTAGCAATGCATCTGACTAACTTGCTTCTCTACAAGAAGAATAAAATTGGGTCAGATGTTCTTGTGATGAACCATTAATTCCGTCGAACTCTTTGAAATATGGCTTTTGATATCCATTTGGAAATAGAAGTGTATCGTAATGTGAAGGATATGGTTTCAATACCTGAGAACCAGTGGGGTCATTGATGCTTGGAAATCTCGAATTCACTCAGCGATTAATGACTTAAGATCCATTTGCGCTGTAGATGTGTGAGTTTGCTCGGATACTTGTTTATGCTCTCGAGCGGACGTACTGGCTTGGTTAGCCACTTGAGATGCTAAAGCGGCTATTTTGGCATCCTTCTCAGCCAACCTCCTTTGCATTTTTTGAATTTGTTCTTTGGTACACGTGGATCCAGCAACCAATATTGGCATATCTATGCAGGGAGATTTTTTGTCAATATGAAATTCTATATTGAATTTATCTTTTAACTCGTTCGGGAAATCATCCTCTTTGAATAGAGACTTTGAGTTTCCATATAGAGGATTGTCATGACTGATTGTAGAGCTTTGTTGCGAACATTCAGACCTGCTAGATTTAAATGGGGAGTGGTCATTCCATGACGGAGGAGGGAGATCACTTTTAAAAATATCTAGTGATTTGGGCATGGAATAAAGAACGTAATAGTCAAATTTTCCAAAACATTCTCCCAAAAGACCAACTTCTGGATTCCTTGCTTCATATCTTTCCTTCAAGATTTGTTGCGAAAATTTCCTCTTTTTTGGAATTTCTTTGCTTGGACCATTTTGATCCTTGTTCTCTTAAGGACGGTCTTTTAATTGGTTGCTCGAAATTGATTCCTCCACAGAAGATTCAGATGCAATCTGTGCTCGAGATCGTGTAACTGGTCTGGTATAAGTTGTTTCTTTGTTTGGTGTCATACACGTCAATTTTTGTCCATGTAATGCTTCCTTGCTAACATAAAGCCAGATATGAAAGCCTATTTCTCCCTTTTACTCTCAGATTTAGCATTTTGAGATTATTCAGAACTATATGCCGAGATGAGATATAAAGATGCCTCTAGATTACTGATAGTTCTGGGAACTTGCAAAATTTGCCCAATTTTAGATTTTTTTTTCTTTTCTTGATTCATGTTAATAGTCAATGAGACTGACTTTGTAAGATTAAGTTTCTCTTGAGTAAAAGATGATAATCTTCTACTAACTTTGATGTTTTTTAGGGTTAACACTATTTTGATCTTAAGAGTGGTTATCGAGACAATTTCCTTCTTTTTAACAGATATTGTAGATGGCAACTCAGTTAGAATCAACCCGATTAGTATTTAGTTTGAATATAGTTGAAGAATTTCCTCAATTGATTGCTTTAGAATACCACTTGTACCCCAGGTTTGGTTCTTGACCAAAGTCTTCTTTGCTTTTACCTTGAGGCTATTAGAAGTAGCCTTAGTTGATGTTGCAAAACTTACCTTAGTGGACGTCTTCTTGTTGGCCTTTATGGACAAATAATCATGACCATATGATACAAATAATTTTAATCCATCAAAGATAACACATGAATAATTTTTCAACTCTAGACATTTGCATGTATGCCAAAAGACTTGAGTTTTAAATTGGCATTTTTTTTATTTTTAAAAAAATTGGTGAAATGTGGTTCCAAATTTTTGTAATTGGTGGAAACATGGTTCCCCTTTTTAGTGATAATCATGGCCCAAACTGGAAAGCACAAACACTATTCATGTGTTATATTTTGAACACATCCATGCTAGCAAAAATTTAAACAACAAAATTGGCACCTGAATTAAAACTCACAAAAATGGCCAGTAAGTAGGAATTTTCATAGTTACATTTTGATAATATATTGAAATTAATAAAGTTAATGGAGATCTTCATGATAACTTATGAAGATATTTTGGAATTGAAATTTCCATGTAAACCTCGCACAAATTATTTTTGAAGTCACAAGTGGTTGTTCGAGTCCATTTTTTTAAAGAGAGATCAAACTTTTTGAATTATTCAATCAATTTTTATTGTGATTGAACTAATTCGTGGATAAGAATTTATGCCATGCCCAATAAATCTTTTTATAGATTGGATTTCTGAGCAAATAAGTCAATAACATAATACTGTAATGTTCACTCATTGTTTGTGAGAACTTTGAACACTTTGTTTTTAATAATTTTTTTGTTATATGCACAAAGCATGTGTATTCATACATATAGGTTTTGTACACACACTGTATTTATCGGTAATGTGTCGTAAAATAGTATACCAAACTGAATACCATTAAGATTTGATCATAAAATTTATTTGGCAAAATAATACTTTCAGTAATACCGAAATCATAGATTTGAAAGTAATACCGAAGTCATAGATTTCGGTCATTTGTGTGTTGACAACAAACCACATACTTAACTGGACCTTATGAAAATTCAGCAGTCAAAAGCAGGTCTTGATTCTATGCTGATTCTTTAAAACTAGGAAAAGATAAAATTGAATTCCATGTTTGGTTCTTTGACATTCACATATCTGTTAAATGGGAAAGTACTATACCTACCTTCTTCATTTTTCATGCACAGATGCTTCCTTCAGTACCTTCTGCACGCATAAAAGTTGAAGAACATAGCTTTCAAGCATCATCACCTGGCAAGATGGGTCAAGGCTAGTATTTTGTCCCTTGCTTTCCAGCCTCCTTTCTTTTGCTCCAGAATCATCTATGCTAACTCCCAATTTAGTGACAGCTGCATCCTCAAGTAATATTGGAAAGAACTCAGAGCTTTGACATGAATTAATGAAGTCAACATGCGGCAATTCAAGAGAAAAAAGTCCCAAGTAGAAAAGGGAAAAAACTACATGTACTTGCAATTTGTCGGAGAAGAGAAGTTTGGACATCTTTGTGACATCTGCAAATGACAATAAACTCTTTAATTCAAAGGTAAGGGAATATTTGTGATGACAATTTTGAGTAGAAACAATAGAAAAGAGTGACAAGTGAATGAGACAATTTCATGTTGGGCTAACTCTTTTTCATCAATATTGGCATCAGACTCGTGACCAATCTTCATAGAAGATGATATCTCTTCTGCATGTTCAGGAAAATCAGTTGCTTTTTGGTTCTCCATTTCTGGAATTAATTTTTGTGCTTCCTTGCAGTCACTGCAGTTATCCTTTGACTCTGAATCTTCTAATGATTGTCTGTTTTCAGAGGACAAGTCATTGCTTCCGATGCACATGTCTTTCTGTAGCTCAACTTTTGCACAGTCACTTTGTTGTTTTTCTGATCTCTTTTCCCCATCTGTTGCAACACTTATTTGCACTGGCACATGGAGAAGAAGCTCTTCATCTACCTGAAAACCTTCAACAGGGAACAAATCCTCGGGTCTAACGTCAACCTTAGAATCCATAAATAAACTCCGTTTGCATTGCCGAGACCCAATGGTTGGGAATGTAGGAGTCTCATAAGAGTTATCATGACTATATGGCTTGCAGAATGCAAGTTTTTCTGAGGAAAATTTGCCAGAAGGCGAGAATTCGTGAAGAACGTCATGATTGGATCTCTCAAAAGCTGATTTGACATTAGCATGTACTTCAGGAAGAGGGTATGCACCAAAGTGATCTTCAGTCCAAATCTGGGGATATGCGGATGCACGTTTAACTCCCCCCGATGTTTGGCAGAATGAACTAAACCCTGAATCCATCTGTTCAGAAACATATCCTCCCTCGAATGAGAAGCTGTCCTCAGGTCCTAACTTGTCGTGGAAAAGAGTGTTAGAGAACTGGGCTGGATTTGGACTTGATGGATTGCAAATCTTCGCAAACTTTAGGGGGCCATTCATCTTCTTTCCATCACGGAGATCATCACTTTTTGTGTAGTGTCTATCTTTCGTATATTTCTCACCACCGCGCTTATTTGCTGGGCTACTAATGCTGTTGCTGTGCCGTCTGATGTTATGTCTTGCCACTGAATTTGATGGTGAACTCTTAGTTGCCTTTCCCCTTACTGAGTTCGTTGAAAGGAAAATATTCTTAAATAGGCTGGAAAAAAAATCAAAAGTTGGAAGTATCGAACTTCTATTGCAAGGAATAAAAATAACCTGCACTGGAGGAGCACGACTCCTCGCTGTAAAAAAGAACAGTAAAGAAAACAATTAATTAAGTCCACTTCTGTTCTTTTAGGAAGGGGGAAACCGACCGATTCAGATGATTCAAGAGAAATGAAATGACCAGAAACAACAGTAACTAATAATACTAGCCTCAGCAAGCTCAAACTTTCTCCTGCATCTTCTGTTAGATGGCAAAACCATGCTGGTTGGTTGGTTATACCTCTTAAATCATAGTCTCTTCCTACCTTTTGATTCCTGATATGTAAGAGAAATACACTGAGGTAAAAGGCAGTATATATAACTATATAATATCCAAGCAGAAATAGCATACCATGTTCCCTTTGGAGATAGGAAATCATGATCAGTCCTTGATCTTTGTTGCCTAGAATGTGGCGTCGGCGAGTCTGACAATTAAGGAAAAGAAAAGTCAACCAGAAAATTAGGAGCCTATCAATAAAGTCATGGGTCACTATATTCTCAGAGAAAGATTAGCTTAATTCTACTCTGTATCCATAAGGATTAGAAAGTGGCTAGAACAATTTGTTCGACTGGCAACCTAGAAAGTAGTTGTCAGATGTCAAGATTTGCACATTGCACCCTTTATTCCTTAACAACAGAAGGTTTACACAACTCCAAAGAGTTGAAAACACGAGTCAAAAGTTATAGCTCAAATCAAACGCGAGCTATCAATAAATAAATTTATCTGGTCAAGAGCCTATGGACATCTTTGAGGCATAATGTTGAAATATTTTTCAGGTGGGAGAACTGTAAGGAGCAACTCAATTAGTTCCACACAGTCTATGTAGCACGGATACGGAAACGGAAACTGACACCGATGCGGACCACAAAAAATTCTAAATAAATGAGGACACAGATACGGCAGGGGACATGGCAAAAAATATGTATATAGATTCGAATAGATATTTGGTTGTTATTCATCCGTAAACAACCAAAACTAATGATATTTTTACAAATTTTATTGTTTTCCTTTAAAATGTAAAATGTAAAGAGGTCTTTATTTGATCAAAAATCATTTATTCGTACAATTTTCCTTGTATCTTTTGAATATCATACCTCCGAAATAAGATTTTAATATTATAAATTGATCTTTGTCATGTTTTCATATGTGTCCAAGTTAAGACACATAATATAATTTATTAGACACGCTACGTGGTGTGTTCCATATGTGTCCTCGACTATCCCCCCAAGTATCGGTGTCCCCGGAGTGTCCGATACAGATACGGCAAGCAATTAGGAGTGTCCGTGCTTCATATCGGACAGTCATATCAATCTTCTGACGAAACAAAAACATTATTTTTCATTTTCAATAGCAAGTCAATCTTCTGAAAACAAAGGCCAAAGACTTGGTAATAACTTTAAGTCATGGGAGAAGGGAGTAGGAAGAACCTGAGATATTGAACCTGTCTCTTGCTTTCTCTGTGGCCCTACACAGATATAATAACTAGGTCAAAGCGCTTACCAGATGACATCCAGAATAAGAGGTCAGTTCCAAATAATATACATCATTTTCCTCAAATTGGGGCCTTCAAGAGCAAAGTCTGACATTTCATTGCTTCCAAGATTCCAATAATCAGAACTGCCATCCATTTCAAGTGGACTAAGATTCCATGTTATATCACAGTCCTCATCAAGAAAGTTTCCATCTGCAAAAGTAGATGTAATATGTGAAAACTGATACAACTCGTGCTATCCCACTCTTTGGCCGTAACGAATTAGATTAAAAGTCAGGTCGAAACAGCGTCAAATATTCAAGTGCAACAATACTTCAAAGTCAGTTAAACTATGAAGCACGGACACTTAGTCGGAGGTTACATATTCGGTTTGGGCACTGCTCGGACACCGGCACTTTCCGTACACGTGGCCGACACATCCGAAGTGTCTTAGTTTTTTTCAATTTTGATCCCTTGGACACTTTGGGGACATGATAGGACACTATGGACACTCACATCACAAGTTTCAAATGAAATAGTAGGCCTTAATTAAAGCTTATAAACTTTTTGTGTCATCAATGATGGTTGATATAATATAAACATAAAGGTGAATGATGAAACACCTCTGTTGATGTAGAAGTATTGTAGCGACCCGTATTTCAAAAAGAATTTCCGGAATATCGGTTCATATTTTAAATTAGATTTAAAGTCTAATTTAAATTTTAACTTAAAATCCTAGTGGGATTTTAAGGTGGTTGACCCTAGGATGAGGTAGAGAATTCAATTACGAATCCAACGCAACTTGAATCGCGTCAATCGGAGTCCGGACGAAAAAGTTAGGCCCAAAACTCTTCAACAGCTGTGTTGGTGAAACTGCTGTGCATAGCGTAACCGGTTAAGGTTTTGGAGCGTAACCGGTTAGAGGTCCCTCTCTGCAAGTTGGAGGAAATACCGCGCATAGCGTAACCGGTTAGAGGTTGGAGCGTAACCGGTTACGGTCACGCTGAGTGCGATTTTGAAGGACTTAAGTGGGGGTGTTTTTGTCATTTTCCACTCTTTTTACTCATCCCTAAGGTCGTGTATGGACCAAAAATCAGTCCATAACTGATTTGTATCTCT
>NMUG010007541.1:0-12029 GCA_002855965.1 Monotropa hypopitys
AATTAGGGTGATTATAAATTGACTTAAGCTTAAAATCCCGTAATTACCCCTTAAAACATCTTCTCCGAAAATTATTTCCCGATGCAGGGTTATCGATAACCCAAAATGGTGCTTATCGATAACCCGATCCGCTGGTTCGAGGCTAGGACAAAATATTTTCCCAGTTATCAATAACACCACCATATATATTATCGGTAACCTGATCCTCAGGTTTTTCCTACGACATCCAAAAATTTTTGGTTATTGATAACCCACTCACCTAGGTTATCGATAACCTAACCCTTAGGATTTTGAGCTGGGCAGTTCACGGCCCGGGTTATCGCTAACCCGAAAATCTGTATTATCGATAACCTATACTTTTTCTTGAAATTTAAACCCAAACAATTAGTTTTCCACTAAAATCTCACTTCTTATACTTAATGGATTTCATAGAAAATGTCCAAACGACCACTATACATTTTCCCATCTTTATAACCCCACGACACCAATGAATTCCAAGAAATCCCTCCAAACATTTTTACCAAAAGTAATTTAATTTCTTTATATTAAGCAAACTAAGTTATAAATGAATAATTAAATAAAACTAAGAAAACGGGTCACCAAGGGGGGCCATCTGGAAGATCAGTTGTCGAACCTGATAGACTATGCCTATACCTGCGGCACTTCTTCGGCAAGCCAAAGATGGAGAAATAATTCAAGTGTATGTACTGCATGCCAGAGGATGTGATGATTACTCTTCTAGAGAAGGGGGAGCCAATAACTTTCTCTAAGGATTGTATAACCATTCCCCTAATGAAAATTGCCGAAAGGGAACTCTGCTTCCCAATCCACAATATTACCCGAGCATTATTATTTACATTGGCCTGACACCATATCAAGTGTCGGTCAATTCTTTTAGAATAATCATATGCATCCTCGAGTTGCGCCAATTGTACATCCTATCTTTCAGCATATACGACATCTTTTCCTTGTACATGATGTCATACAATAAAATGTCTGACTAGTATGTTTTGAGTCTCCGGGCAGGACATGAGGAGATTTTCAAGAGGTTGTTAGACTCAAAAAACTGGGACAACCTATTCATCCAGGTGTTCGACAATTTCAATTATGGGTCGGGTAATGAAAAAATAGTGTATGTGTCGACAGTTAAGGGGAGCCCAGGTTATCTTTTGCTTCTTTTATTGTTGCCTTCTCTTTCATTTTCCACATACTGATCATATTCTCTTCTTTGCAGTGGTGTCCAAGATCACCCGAAGACTCAAGCAGAGCTCTTCAAAAAAGAACATTAAGGCTCTCCTTGGTGTTATCGAGTGTGATATGTTAACCCTCCTCAGATACAAGCTGATATACCAGTCCTTCCTAGAGGACAAGAGGAAAAGGGAAAGTAGGCGAAAAAGAGAATGGATGTCAGAGGCCGCATAACCGATTTTTGAGGGATAAGAAAAGGATCACTAGTCGCTGGAGCTTTGTAAAAAGAGGCTCTTCTTCAGACCTTCAGAACCTATTGAGATGCCAAGGCGGAATCATGAGGAAGCTGATCTCTGGAGCACTATGTCACTAGTCCATCCGACTGGAACCCCTACACTCAAGCTGACCACTTCTTCCTGCCCCCATCCGAAAGTGCACCAAAGACGAAAAACATCAGGTGTTAGATGTAGGGAGGAATAGAAAAACAGTTGATAGAAATGGTACAGTGGAGGAGGCAGGGGCCCAGGGAGTAGCTATTTAGGGTAAGGAACCGGCGGTAGAGGCTACTTGTGAGGGGACAAAAGTCTCTGAGGTTGAGGAGTGGTGTCACACTCATCCCGTTCTAGTGATTTAATTTAATTATTTCTAAATAATAGTTGAATTTGAATGTGCTTAAGGTTTTAAAATGCATAAGTGTTAAAATGAATAAATTGAGGATAACTAAGTTTATGGACCAATTAGTGATGAGTAAGAAAGTATAGGATTCCCTAGTGTAATTATTGGTAGAAAACTTGTAGAACATCATTTTTATGGAGGGCATTAGGGTCTTTTTACCCCAAAACCTGATTTAGGGATTGTAAGTTTGGATCATTTGCATTTGACTCAAGTGTTCTTGAGTGTGTTCTTGATGGAGAGAGAGAAAGTGAAGGAGATATAAGAGAAGGTGGATTTTGGCTTGGAATTCAAGAGAGATCCTCATCGTGGTTGATCAATCTCAATGTAAGTACTCTCTCCTCTTAATATCATCTTCTAATTCCACAAAACAAGATCTAGATCTTAGTTTATCCATGATTATGGAGTTTTTGGAGTTTTGAGGAAAATCTTTCATTGGTGGTCTTAAAGATGTTCATAGGCTTGAGGGACTGAATGTGTTACATTTTTTGGGGTGAGGGTACTGATAGGTTTGTGTGATTTTAGAAGTATTACAAGTATGGGTACGAATTGGGGTGATTTGGAGAAGATAGGTTCGTGAAATAGCCATGAACATAGGTTTTTGTTGGTCGGGGATCGGTCCCCTATACCATGGGAGACTAGTCCCTCTTGGACAGAACACCTTACTAGTTTGTGGGTACCGGTCTACCATACCGTGGAGGACCAATCCCTTTTGGGAATTTTTGAAAAATTTTGAGGATATTTCGAGGTTGGCACGTGTCTTGATGTAAGTGTTTTGTGAGCTTTCTAATCATTGTTTAGGGGTTTAAGATAACCCTTTGTGAGTGGTTTTGAGGCTCGTAAGTATGAGATCTTTTTCTAAACTTTAATTTCAGGCAAGGTTTATTACATTCGGAGTTCGAGGGTATCTAAGGTTAACCCTTTGAGAATCTTGAGTGTGATTAAGGTTCATAAGATCTTAATTATCTTGTTGATAATCCTTGTTCATTGAACCATTATTAATTTATTAAAAGTTATCATAAGTGGGTGAATAATACTCTCAAAGTCTCATGGAGGTGGTCTTGGCATCCTTCATCGGTGTTCAGTGAGTTTGTTAGATGTGGAGTTGTGTTTATATATATACGAACTATGTGAGTGTGTGTAATTCATTTCCTAAATGCATGATTCACATGATAGATCAAGTATGCCTTATACTATAAAACAAGAGTGCCAAGATATGTGAAATTGGTTATAAAATATAATAATCAAAGTGGATCCTTGACTATTATTCTTGATGGGAATTGTGAACATGCGACTTACTTTGCAAAGCATGTTGTACCCTTACGTGAATAGTTGTTAGTTGATTTTTCACAAAGAATGATATACTATCTTGTGATATTTGATCTAAGTAGAGTCTATGGTTTAATAGATCATAGTTTGGTTTCGATATCCATGTGGTACCTCATGTGTCATGCATGTTCCATTTAATTTCTTAAAAATATTTTAATTAGAAAAATAAATGAAAATAGAAGTGTGGAATAATGAGGATTTAGTATAAAAGTTAAGTCTTCTAGGGGTTATCTATAAAAGAAGGAGCTACATAAGGGACCATAGGGTATTTGAGTTATAAGTGGTTTTTGATGGATTTGAGTCGCGTTAAGCCTTGTTGGGTTTCTATGAGAACGAGTGGAACTTGTGCTAGTCTTGTGTGTGATGCGAAGAGATTTTATAGTGATGATTGCCTTTGGGTGGGAGATTGGACTAGGTGAACCTAGCCTGGGAAAATTGGTAAGTCTCGGAGCATTGATTGTGATATGACTTGGGAAACCGTAGTTGGGTGAAATCATGGCTTGTTGGTTATTTGGATGAAAACACTTGTCGCGGGGTTCTTTCGATGAGTCGTTCGCGATTAGATGACTTTCTCGGATGAGTATGTGTGTGACTTGATGTTTGACTTCCACGATTGGGAAAATGGGAATTGTTGTCATATCTTGGATATCTTTGTGTGGGGATATTGTGGGTGTGTCTTGTCTGCCCTTGTGTGGAAAACGTGGAATGCGGTAGAGTATTGGCGTGTCTTGACCGCCTATGAATAGAAATGTGGAAGTTTGTGGGATGTGGAAACATCACTGGAGAATAATGAACACACTCAATGAATGCAATTTATTTAATGAACGACAAATACGAAGGATAGATCCTACGAGGACCACCTTCTTGAAATCTTTGATTCTTCACCCAAATTCAACTATAACAACCAACGTTAAATGGATGGTAGGTGATCTCGTTGGATGTTGTCTTGGTGGTTTCTGCCCAAGCAATTGTGGTTTTGTTGAGTAGGGGATACGCGTCCCGAAAGTTGCGGAATTACTAGATACGTCAGCAGGCGGGATCTAGGAAGAATCCAATTGGCCAATAGGTAGGAGTAAACGGGTTTCTGTAAGTCCCAGATAAGACATGTGCACGTCGGCAGGCGGGGCCATGGAAGGAAGCTCAACACTGATGGATCTTTTTATCTTTCTTCGGAAGAACTACTGGGGGCTCGCTACCACGAGGAGTTTGCTAGGATTTGGATCTTTATATCCTCTTCGGGAGGACGACTGGGGACTCACTACCACGAGGAGTCTGCCAGGATATGGTTACTGGAATAAAGAGGAAAGAAAGAAAAGTGACTTGATTATTCAAACATCTCCAATCTAAACAACAACCAAATCTATAACACTGGATGTTTACCAAAGGAAAGAATATAGGCAGGGTTGTTGGGGGTCCATAGATTACTGTAGAGTGGTTTCCTTTGGTAGTGATTTGAGAGTGTGGCCTTGGTTCGGTAGACTCTCTGGTGGTACTTGTTTGCGATGGGTTACTCAGATATGGTATTGTGAGATGTGTGACTTGTCTTGATGGACTGGTTCCGGTTCGGATTACACTTGGACGTCTCGATTGGGGTTACACTTGGTGATTCTACTTTGGTTGACTTTTGGTCCCCTGGTTACAGTTGGGTGTGTGCGTGTGCATTTTACTTCGCTTTACGCCCTACTTTGCTTTCAGTTATTTCACCCTTGGGTTCCTCTGTTTAGACTTGCACTTTCTTGAGCACTCTTGTTAGACTTTAGTTGTTACTGTCACTGAGCTGTTGTGCTCAGACCCACCATCTTTTCTCCCCCAGGTTGTAGCAGCTTTTCTTGCAGGAGTTCTGGAAGAGTTGGCTTGCAGCTGATTTTGTTGGGGCGGTTGATTCTTGTTCGACAACTCCCGAGTGTGGGTGGGACCCTCACCTTTTTCCTTTACTCTTTTCAGTTTCAATTTTCAGTTCAGTAGTTGTACTTCTGTTTGTACTTCGTTCAGTTGATATTGTATCATAAAGAAATGTAATGAGAACTTCTACTGTACTACTTTTGTTACAACTATTAACTCCCACTGTTTGTATTTAACTTGTATTTCAAAAAAATGTTTCTCAAAATTGTGGGTTGTTACAGCAATTGAAGAGTTGGTCCGTGTTCCGGTAGAAGAAGCGAGTCAACGCTTCTTCCTCATTGGGTCGGCCATGCCGGAATAGGATCAAAATGACATGCTCTGGTTTTTAAGAACCAATATTGATGTGTTTGCATGGACTCCCTATGAAATGCCAAGGGTCAGTCTGGATTTAATTTGTCACCGACTCAACGTTGACCCATCATACCGGCCCGTCATACAAAAGGCTCGCCGATCTGCAGTAATACATACCAAGGCAGTCATTGAAGAGGTGAATAAATTGCTGGAAACAAATGCAATCCGAGAGGTACAATATCCAACATGGTTGACTAATACAGTCGTCGTGAAGAAGAAAAATGGAAAATTTAGGGTTAGTGTGGATTACACAAACCTTAATGATGCATGCCCGGAGGATCCCTTTCCAATACCACGGATCGATCAACTAGTAGACGCAACAGCCGGACATGGCCGGCTCATCTTTATAGATGCTTACTGGGGGTACCATCAGATTGCTATGTACCCCCCCCCCCAAACTCAGAAAAGATGGCATTTATATCACCCAGGGGCCTTTATTGCTATCAAGTGATGCCGTTCGGATTAAAAAATGCCGGAGCAACATATCAGAGAATGGTTACGACCATGTTCCAAGCTCACATTGGTCGGACCATGGAGGCATACATAGATGATATGGTTGTGAAGAGCAAAGTGGCCTGGGATCTCCTACAAGATCTGCAGTAAATCTTTGACGTATTGATGAAACACCGGCTCAAGCTCAATGCGTAAAAATGTGCCTTTGGAGTAGGTTTCGGCAGATTCATGGGACATCTGGTGACCAAAAGGGGCATCGAAGCAGATCCGAATCAAATCGCAGCGATCCGGAATATTCAAGCCCACCAGACAATCAAAGAAGTGCAGAAGTTAACTGGGATGGCAGCAGCATTAAATCGGTTCATCATCCGGTCGTCCGACAAATGCCGACCTTTCTTCGATCTAATCAAGAAGTCAAGCAGGAGGATCTTTCAATGGACTGAAAAGTCCAAACAAGCTCTGGCCGAGCTGAAGCAGTACCTGACCGAAGCACCGCTGCTGACTGCCCTGAAGGAGCATGAAGAGTTATTCCTCTATCTAGCCGTTTCGCAACAATCGGTTAGTTCAGTCTTGGTATGGCAGGAAGGGCAGAACCATCTCCCGGTATACTACTCAAGAAAAACTCTGCTTGACGTTGAGACCCGGTATCTACCCTTAGAAAAATTGGCTCTGACACTTGTCTCGGCTTCTCGGAAATTGGCCCCTTACTTCCAAGCCCACACAATCACCATCTTGACAGAGCATCCTCTAAAAACCGTGCTTCGGAGAGCAGATCTATCAAACAGGATTTCAAAATGGGCAGTGGAATTGGCAAACATTTCCATCTGGTACCAACCCCGGACTGCCATTAAGGCACAAATACTTGCAGATTTTGTGGCAGAGTTTTCATCAAGACCAGCTGAGTAGGATCCGGTGCCATCCCGGAACATTCATTCTTATCCAGAAGCAGTTTTAGGCCAAGAGGACTACCTCGGATGGAAACTATACGTCGACGGAGCATCGAACAACAGAGGTTCTGTAGCTGGGATTGTGATCCATTCACCGGACGGAATAGTTCATGAACATGCAATCCACCTGGAGTTCTCAGCCTCCAATAACGAAGCTGAGTATGAAGCCTTGCTGGCAAGACTACGGATGGCACTAGGTTTGGGTACAACGGATCTAACGACCTACAACGATTCACAACTTGTGGTCAATCAGATGACCAGGGAGTATGAGGCTCAGGATGATAGAATGGGCCGATATGTCCACCAGGCCAGGGAACTGGCAGGGAATTTTCAGAAATTCACCCTTCTCTAGATAGGTAGGGAGCATAATGCACACGCTGACATATTGGCCGGACTAGCTTCAGTCCATGATTCGGAGAACCCCCGGACCATCATCGTAGGAATCTTGCAGTATCCTAGCATTGATCCGGGGGAACAAATGGAGGTCCTCAATATTAATTTGGGGCCAAGATGGATGGATCCAATCGTGGCCTTCTTAAAGGATGATGTCCTCCCGACGGATAAAAGACTTGCTCATCAAATTGAACACAAGGCAGCACGCTATTGGCTATCATCGGACCACAAACTGTACAAACGGTCCTTTACTGGACCATACCTATTCTGTGTGCACCCAAATATGGTTTCAACCATCTTGAATGAAATCCACGCCGGCAGCTGTGGTTGTCATTCCGTAGGTAGATCTTTAGCACACCGAGACATTTCACAAGGATACTACTGGTCGACTATACATTCGGATGCTAGGGATTTGGTCTGGAAATGCGATAGTTGTCAGAGGTTTTCCCCGGTCATCCGCTAGCTGGCAGTTGACTTGCAACCTCTCACCATCCCATGGCCTTTCGCCCAGTAGGGACTGGATATTGTGGGAAAACTACCCACTGCCCCCGGAGGATTTAAGCTCCTCATTACGGCTACGGATTACTTCACAAAGTGGGTAGAGGCGGAGCCACTCGTGACCATCGATGAGACGGATGTCAAGCGCTTTATTTGGAGAATTATCGTGACAAGATTCAGTGTCCCGTACGCTTTTGTGTCGGACAACGGAGCACAATTCGTAGGAAACCTATTCATCGACTTTTGCACGGAGTATGTAATTAGGTTTTTCAACTCCACACCTTGCTACCCCCAGAGCAACGGGCAAGCCGAAGCATCTAACAAAACTGTTCAGTCCAGCATAAAGAAGAGAATAGTGGCAGCAAAGGGCAAATGGGCCCAGCAGTTGTACCACGTTCTGTGGGCTTACCAGACCACCCCAAGAAGACTTATCGGACAAACTTCTTTCTCACTCGCATTTGGAATGGAAGCTGTCATACCTTTGGAAACTGACCTACCTACTATTTGGACTGAATGCTTCAGCCCAGAACAAAATTACCAGGCCATAGCAAAAGACCTGGATTTGGCGGAAGAAAGAAGAGACAGCACTCGGATCAAACTTGCAGCCTACCAACAAGGGTTGGCACAAACTTACAACCGAACAGTCCAGGTACGGACGTTCAAGCCGGATGACCTGGTCTTACGGAGAGCTGTGGGGGAAAACAAAAAACAGAATCTCGGACCAAATTGGGAGGGTCCATACCGTGTCACAGATATCATAAGCTCGGGTTCATACCGATTTGAATATCTTTCCGGAAAAAAAATTCCAAGACCTTGAAATGTAAAAAATCTTAGAATGTATTACCATTAATAGGGCTTGTCGCCCTGGCCTTTTGGCAGCACATTTACATTCTTTATTTATTTGTTGTACCAAGGTAATTGCCATATTCCAAATATGAAGAAAAATTTTAGAAATTTTTGTTTTTGATTTATAAGCGTTGTGGTCCAAATGGACTGTAAGGGCTTTGCCCCAGCCAATTTTTGGCAGTATCTTTAAGTAGGACAGCAAAGGGCTTGGCCCCGGGCAATTTTGGCAGTATCTTTAAGTGGTCCAAGAGGACAGCAGAAGGCTTTGCCCCGGCCAATCTTTGGCAGTATCTTTAAGTGGTTCGGACGGACAGCACAAGGCTTAGTCCCAGCCAAGTTCTGGAAGGAAAATTTGATACAATTTGAAAAGTTCGAAGTGAATTACTTCGCCCATGTTCAAATGGGGGCACATACATCGGGATAAAAGCATATACATGCAGGAAGGAAGCGAGTAACCACTATCACCAGATTTTTCATTCATATCTACAAAAAACTTAAACAAAGTCCTGGTCCAGTTTAGTCTGTCACAAAAACAAAAGCTATGGAATTACCCAGTTGCTACACGGGATGAAACAAAACCTAAGGTTCACAAAAAGTTTCAAAATAACTTGGCATCTACGGCACACTGCACCGGCTATATTACTAGTCTTTGGAAGGAGGATCAGTTGTCACGGCAGTAGAAGTTGAAGGAGGGAAAGGCATACGGAGCAGAGAATCACCCAGAACACCCACAGCATCCATCCCTTGCAAGTATCCCTTTCGGATGGCCATTTCAACCTGCTTCTGGTACTCATCACCTGCCTGTGCAAAGCCAGCATCATATCCCGTAGCATTTGCATCCTCCAGCTCCTCCTTATACCTCTCCGCATCATCAGCTTGGGCTTTCTTCTCCGCCTCAAGAGCCTCCACGACCTCTGTATGAGCCTTCTTCTCGATCTCCAATGCTTTCCCTGCCTCACTTCTGGCCTGCTTCGCACCTCTCAGTTTTTACTAGAGCACAGTCTTCTCTGCCAGTCCGGATTTCACTACCTCTTTAGCCTGCTTACAGAGCCCTACCTTCTTCGCTCGGGCCGCCTCCTGGGATACCAATTTGGACCAAGCTACATAAGTACTCTGGATCCCCTGCAAAATCCAGAGCAAATAAGTTAAGAGACTATTCAGTGTAAGAATTGTGCAAAATTGAAACTGTACCTGGAACATTGCCATCAGTCCAGCCGCGAAGAGCTCATCCTTGGAATTTGGAAGATGCTCCTCATCCCGGAGAAGCATTATCGCCCGGTCCAAAGTTGGAGCTACTCTCGGGGTGACTACCAAATCGTGATTAGTAACGATCCGGTCGTTAAAGCTGAAGGTGGGGCGCCATGGTGGAGGGGTTGAAAAGCTATCCTCTCCCAACAATTGCACTAGAACCTCATTAAATTGGTCCTGAGTGACCGTTTCAAATTCGAGCCTCTTCCGCTTGCTACCTGAGGCCGAGTCAGCAATGTCCAGAGGAACATTATGAGCCTGTGAGGAAGGCTCATCGGCATGGCCAGGCAGAGGTGAGTTTAACACTACATTTGGAGGTGGAGGATTGGGCAGCTCGAGCAGGTTTCGAGCTTGATTCGCTCTTCTCTTAACCATCAGCAGAGTTTCAGGAGTTTCGGATTCTGTTCGCTTTGAACTTTCTAGATTCACTATAGTCCGGGAAGTAATCTGGACGACAGGAGAAGCAGGTGGAGAAGGAGTTACTTGAACCAGAGGACGGGGCCTTGGTTCCCTACGTTTAATGTACGAATGGTAGGTGGGTTGATACCCCAGCAAAGTTGGAACGTTTCGGGTTGAGAGGGGAAGCTCGAATAACCTCTGGATCTGGTCTTCGGCCGTCTGATTTTTGTACCGGGACACCATTCGGGTGACTACAAAAAGTCATCACAGTTATGAAGAACGAAGAGAGCGTAAGGGAAAATGAAAGGCAAAAACTTACTGAGACTTCCGATCTGCCAGGGGACGGGGTCTCTATCATTGTTGAAGTCTCCCCGGACTGCCACAAATTCATTGGCCCAGGGATCAAAATCCGGGAGACGATTCAACACTGACCCATAGCCCTTCCGGGTTGCCGGGAAATAGCATTGGGGAGCTTTATTTTGGTTGATGGAATAAAGATCGAAAAATTCAGCCACATTGATGTTGAGGTTGAACTGACAGTTCAGTTCAACGAGGGAAAACACAATCCGATAGAAGTTTACCGTGAATTGCACTATGGTCAGCCTGAGGGTTTTCAGAATTTTTGCAAGAAGTCTGGTAATTGGGAACCTTAAAGCCCCCTCAATTATGGCCATTAAGGGAACAATGATTTGTCCCCTACGGTGTTTGATATCCAAAGCACCTTGGGCGTTTAGGCCAAATAGCTCAACAAGGACGTTATCCGGAATGTCTATTTCCTCCAGAATTGCCCAAGGTTCTGATTATTTGAGAAGTAAGCGACGAAGGGGCTGAGTCCGTCCGGATCAGCAGCGGCTATGCTTGCCTCGGCAGCACTGCCCCGGTTCCCCGACATAAATACTTGACCAGAGGAAAAGAAATGGTATCAGATCAATTGGCCCGGAGAAAGAAAGGGGAACCACTAGGCGTACTGTAACAATGCTACAGTGCCATGGGTTGTGCTACCGTGCACGGAAAGTCACAGGGTAAGAGAAAAGGGACTAAATGCTTCCCAAGCTCAGGAAAAGAAGAAAGAGGGATAAGAAATCAATGGATACCTGGTTTTCGAAGGGATCTGAAGCCTTGAATCTTCTTCGCTCATTGGATCAAGCATGGGGATGCTGCTGCAGAGGTTCTGGGTAGCGAAAAAGAAAGCAGGAAGGGGGTTTCTTCACTTATATAAGCGGGAGGAATGGCAGTTCGCATTCAAAAATGGATGGATACGTTTTCGAGGCAAAGGCCAATGGATGATGACACGTGGAAAGAAGGTTCCAGAAGAATTTACATAGCCATTGGATTCAGACAGGTGATAATAGTCCGGTCAAACCGGACTGGTCCCGAGATGGATAACTCGGACACAACCCTAGTGGCAGGACACTCCCAGACCATTTGGTCAGCAAAGGTCGAAAGACGGACTAGTTTGGTTACTACCGGGGTTACAGACTCAATACTTGCAGTCCAGATGGACCGAAAGTATTGAGGGGCTATTGTGGTAACCAAACCAAATATGTCCACTAGGCCAGATATTAGAGCTGGCCCATTGGGGCTGGAACAGGTTGGCCGGACCAACCGAAGGGCCGTTGGCCCAGCATTATACCGGAAGAAGTGTCACAGTTAGCCCAGCTGGTTAACCGTGCATTGGACCTCTTGGTCAGGACACGATGGGGTTACCCCCTGTCCCAGCAGTACACCGGGTGGCAGATATTCATCCGGGGTATAGCCCGGTGGGACATGGTACGGTATGACCGGGTCATCCATTGTTTGCCA
>NMUG010007542.1:0-12027 GCA_002855965.1 Monotropa hypopitys
GGTGTGGTACTTGCCGAAGATTCTCCGATGCCAAAATCAGTGGTGTTTATAGTAAAGAGAAATGAGAATTCAAAGAGAATTAAGTCATAGAAAATGTTTCATACCCGTTATCGTTGTCCTCCCGGGCATTATATACCCCTCCTCTATTTTAGGAAACTCTTCCGTGAACTTTTGCAACGTTTCCTTATCTACTTGGCACGCTCCCGCAATTATAGGCTGGTATCTCGCCTTTCCGTTCCAGTCCCATAGACCTTCCAGTTCAAATAATGTGCGGGCGGGAAAGACGCACTCTCGTTGTACCCAGCCCGATGGCTGAGGTCATCCTGTTCTGCTGAGGTCCCCACGGTTAGGTCAGCAGACGTATAACTTCAGGGCTGACCTGAGGTCTTATCCTATGTGCTGAACTCTTAGCTCAACGCAACCTATCAGCTACTCCTCTATTTTTATCAACATAGGTGCGAAGCCAATTTGGTAAAAATACTTAGATGGTAACGCCACCGCCTTTTAGGATTTCGCGAGCATTAAATGTATAATACAAAACGTCCCATTCTTGCCACGTGGCCGCTCATGAGCCGTTCACTACGGAATAAGAGGACAGTGGGGATCATTCGTCGATTCCTAAGCCCCTGGGATTTGTATAGGTCCCTTCACGGTTTTCTAGGGAACACCCATCAGCACCTTACCTCTTCGAGAGTTTGAGTATTCGCCTTTGCATTCTTGGTATGTTCTCCTTCTCTCTCCCTCTTTTGCATACTTGCTGTCTCTGGATAATGTCTGAGATAGAGCGTAAGGAGGCGGTTAGCGAGAATACGGAAGAGGAAGTACCCCTTATGGGCCGTGGCACTAGAGCCTTAACACTGATGGGTCCTCCCGCTCTTGGTGATGAGGCCATAAAAATACCAGGACAATCGTTTATTGCCCAATACCCTAGGCCCAAGTTCGATGTTTCTGCCCTTTCGCATCCTTCCACCCTTGACTCTGATGCTTTGGAGGTGATACGCAGACGATTTCAAATCCTTGATTCCGTCCGCTTGAGAGCTCCTCACCCTGATGAAATGGCCTGCGATAGCTATCCCAACGAAATTTGCATATACCAGGATGCCCTAGAAGTTGGACTACGTCTTCCCTTCCCTAAGATCGTTAGGCAAATCCTTGCTGGGTTTGGCCTTGCACCTGGGCAATTGCCCCTAATGGTTACAGACTTCTAGTGAGTTGTGCCGTTTTGTGGCTAGCTGCCTGAGATGGCAAGAAACCCTTGAACGTGTCTTCGTTTTGCAATCTTTTTACCATTAAAGAGGTTCCCCACACTGAGACGTGGTGGTATTTCAGCAAGAGGCCACACTCCCCAGCCGTAGTGGGCAAATTGCCCTCCGCAGTCAAGGAGTGGAAAGACAAGTTCTTTTACATCGGCGGCTCTGGATGGGAGTGTTAGAGCTGGGAAGATGAATTCGCTCCCCGCATACAAAGGAAATGGGGAGTGCCATCATCTTTGTGTGAGCAATGAACACCTTTCCTATCTGATCAATTCACGTGTTTGCTCTGAGCCTGCTCAGTTACTAACTTTTACCCTCTTCTCCATGACTCAGCCAGACGGAAGACTGACCTTTCTTCGGAGGAAGCAGAGGTTCTCAAGTGTGTTGAATCATACGACATCCACGAGCCAGATCAGCTCGTTTCATCAGAGAGTCTATCAATTCATCTTCTTGGCCCAGAAGTTAGAAGTGAAGCCTTAGCCCTGGAAAGAGGTATTCACACATATTCCTCTTTTGATTATGATGTCGGCTAACCCTTACTTTGCTCTTGACATTTCAGAGGCAGCAGAGGAGGAAATGGCCCCTAAGCTGAGCAGAGAGGCATTGGCCAAGTTGCAAGCTGACCGAGGAAAGCTAGAGCCAGGTCATGCCGCGGATAAAAAAAAGAAGATTAATGAAGGAGCTTCCCAGTCTATTTCTTCTGCAATCCTTCTCGATACAGCATTACCTCCAGCTCTGCCCTTGATTCCTCCCAGTGAAGTGGTTGGAGGGAAGAGAAAGAGAACTGGGCTTCTTCGGTCGTCAGAGGCTGATCTGAAGAAATACGGGGTAGTGATCACCACAGAGAGCAATGGCGAAGGAAAATAGGTCCGAGTTGAAGATGATGGCCCTATGGTGCTCTTTGATGACAACCACGCTCTGACGAAGGCTAAATGTGTAGCCTCTCAGGCTGATATAAAGTATCTAGCTAACTATACTCTTGCTACTGTGTGTCAGGAGTTCTTAGTAGAGCTAAGTAAGGTAGTGTTTTCTCCCATTTTCCTCTTTGGCATTTTGTAACATCTTTTGTGAAACTCTTCCTTTATTTTCCCCATAGGTTTTTGTCAAGGGCTTTTTTATAGCCTAGGAGATGTCCAAGTCCTCGTATCAGCAGGAAAGGCTAATCAAGAAGAATCAAGACTTAGTCCTGGACATTAGGCAGGCAGAAAAGGAAAGGAATGCTGCGGCCTTAAATCTGAAGAGGAAAGAGTCAGAGCTTTAGCAACTGGTGGAGGAAAAGATTGCTGTTGAAGCAAAATTGAAAGAGGAGGAGGAGGAGAAATTTAAGGCCGAAGAGACTCGCTGTGCTCGCCTGTCCGGGGACCTGACTAAGGCAGTGGAGGAGAGGGCGTTGATGGAAGATACAAGCAATAAGGCTTTTTCTTCCATGGCTAAAGCTGAGGAGAGTCTTGGGTAACTCCGGAAGATTCATGACAAGGAGCTACAGGAACACTTGGGTGAAGTGACTTAATCCTATTTTGATGGTTTTGAAGAGATGAGGAGGCAATGCATTTGCAAGTACCCTGAACTGGACTTCAGTACTCAACTCTTCGAGATAACAATGCATGTGCCTTAGCACTATTCGCCTTAGCGATTTAAATCATGCCTTAGCACGGGGCGAAGCTGCACCGTGGTGCTGAGCTGGCCTGTGCCTTAGCACTATTCGCTTTAGCGACTTAAATCACGCCTTAGCATGGGGCTGAGATACACCGTGGTGCTGAGCTGGCCTGTGCCTTAGCACTATTCGCCTTAGCGATTTAAATCACGCCTTAGCATGGGACTGAGCTGCACCGTGGTACTGAGCTGGCCTGTGCCTTAGCAGTATTCGCCTTAGCGATTTAAATCACGCATTAGCATGGGGCGGAATTGTACCGTGGTGCTGAGTTGGTATGTGCCTTAGCACTATTCGCCTTAGCGATTTGA
Organism: Monotropa hypopitys; assembly: GCA_002855965.1. Taxonomy (NCBI): domain Eukaryota; kingdom Viridiplantae; phylum Streptophyta; class Magnoliopsida; order Ericales; family Ericaceae; genus Monotropa; species Monotropa hypopitys. The sequence goes on from NMUG010007542.1 coordinate 3,216, forward strand.
GTCATGCCTTAGCATGGGGCTGAGCTGCACCGTGGTGTTGAGCTGGCATGTGCCTTAGCACTATTCGCCTTAGCGATTTGAGTCATGCCTTAGCATGGGGCCGAGCTGTACCATGTTGCTGAGTTGGCCTGTGCCTTAGCACTCTTCGCCTTTCTATGTATATACAAGAGATGGGAATTTGATGAAGCCTTTTATTCATATTTGAGCATGAAATTTACACAATCTATGACTCGTACATTGATCATGAGTTGGTATCACAAAAATAACAAAATTATAATTTGGGGTTAACATTCAGCTCTTCCTCGTAACAACACGTAAACAAAATGCTATGTAACAGAAAACAATAAGTTTTAGCTCCAGCAATTTACCTGTAATATTTCTTCAAATGTTCTGCATTCCAAGGATTTGGCAGCTCTTTCCCCCTTCAGGTCTTGAGCCGATATGCCCCCACTTTGGAATGTCTGATGATTTGATAAGGTCCTTCCCAGTTGGGTTGGAGCTACTTCACCCTCTTCCCCGTGGGGTCTACTTTCCGCAGAACCAAGTCCCCAGGTTGGAACGATCTGGGTTGTACCTTGGCATTATGATACTTTGCCATTCTTTGTTGGTAAATGGCGACCCTTGCTGCTGCCCTGTCTCTCTTTTCTTCGATAAGATCCAGTTCAGCCCTAAGTTCTTCTGAATTCTCTGCTTCCACTGATGACACAGTTCTGTGGTTTAACAGCTCCACTTCAATGGGAACCACCGCCTCCGACCCAAAGGCGAGGGAATACGGCGTCTCACTTGTAGCTGACCTGGGCGAGGTACGAAAGGCCCATAACACATGATGTAGCTTGCTCGGCCAATCCCCTTTTACCGACTTTAATCTTTTCTTGATGCCTTTCTTTATTTCGTGGTTCGTGACTTCGGTCTGTCCGTTAGCTCTGGGATATGCTTTAGACGTGAAGTGCACGTGTATGGCCTTCTCTGCACAAAAGTCCTTGAACTCTGAGCTGTCGAACTGCTTCCCTAGGTCAACCATCAACACCCTAGGTAGTCCGAACCTACAAATAATATTCTGCCAAAGAAATGAAATGGTGGCACGGGAAGTGATGATGGGTAAAGCCTTAGCCTCAACCCACTTTGTAAAGTAGTCAATTGACACTACTGCATATTGCCTTTGCCCTGCTCCCTTGGGAAGGAGACCTATGAAATCCATGCCCCATTGAGCGAAAGGCCAAGGTCCTCTCATGAGAATCATCTCAGTGGGAGGCACATGGGAGATATTAGCAAACCGTTGGCAAGAATCACACTTTCTGACTAGCGACGAACAATCGCTTTGCATAGTGGGCCAGTAATATCCCATTCGGATGATTTTATAGGCGAGAGCTCTGCCCCCGTGGTGAGCTCCGCAAATTCCCCCATATACTTCTTCCATGGCTCTGCCGGCTTCCCCTTTCATTAAACATCTGAGGTACGACAAGGAAAATCTCCTTTTATACAGAACGTCACCCATCAACGTATACCCTGCAGCTCAGATTTTCAGTTTTCTGGCCTCTTTCCTATCTTCTGACAGCTCTCCCGTTCTAATGTATTTAACAATGGGCCCAGCCCATGAATCCGAATAATCGATCCCCTCTACATTTTCGAACTAACCAGCAGTGCGCCTTTCATTCCAAACAAGTCGGTCATGACACCAAAGCTTGTAGGAGTTTAAAGCACAAGGTCCTAGACCTTATTGATGACGAGATAATAAACTCGAGATATACAAAGGCACCATTGGATGTCACAAAAGCGGATCCGATTTTTGAATATATCCTGCTCATGGTCATATCCAAGCAGGAACAAGAAGACATTAACGAGGAGTTGTCCTAAATGTTCGGCAAGTTGCAAGTCGCCGTCATCAACCCTTTGTTCTCAAAATTCAATCTACAAAAAAGCATCTGCCCCGCTCATCTAGGGAAAAAGCTGCAGAACTGGACAGCCTGCCCAATCCACAAAGCCTGCACCTTTTGGTAAACCGCGACAAATTAGCAAGTTGTTTATTTTGTGTTTCGTTAAAGTTTCTATCTGATGGAATGCTAATAATCTTATGCTTGCAAAATATATGGTCTCCTATCTTGCTACATCTATATATCAAGAAAGTTTTCATATATTCTGTTCATTTATCTTATATCTGCTAAAATAACGACCAAAGAAATTGAAAAAAAAATACTTCAGAATATCAAACGTTCATCCTTTCAAACTGGAAACGATCAAACAAATCTTAGAACTCCGAGAGTATGACTTCTACACCAAATTGGGTTTCAATGAAATCAAAAGTTGGAAAACAGTGCGAATGACAAAACTGAAATCAAAGAGCTCTGAGCTAAATTCACACAGACCAGTTTCATCCATATCCCGAGGGCTGAAAATTCATTTGCAGATGCCCTTGCAACTCTAGCAGCAGCCATACACTTCTCCGATGAAGAGAAAATTCCGTCCATGCAAATTCAACTCAGAGACTCGTCTGCCTATTGCGCTCTGATCTCCAACGAAAGAGATGGTCATCCTTGGTATTAGGACATCAAAACATTTATGCAGACCAGGCATTTCCCGAAGGTGCCATTGCCAATGATCAAAGAACCCTTAGAAGAATGGCATCCAAAATCTTCCTATACAGTGAAGTTCTTTTCCAAAGATCTATACACGGTCCTTTGCGCTGCATAGATGTTATCATGGCCAACGAACTAATGACAGAAATACACGAGGGGACTTGTGGCCCACACATGAGTGGTCACACCCTATCCAAAAAAATCTTGTGTACCGAGTACTATTGGATAACAGTGGAAGCCAACTGCATCAAGTACATCAAGAAGTGTGACAAGTGCCAAATTCATGGGAATCTCTTGCGTGCGCCACCTAAAGAGCTTCAATTCATGGTCTCTCCATGGCCTTTATCAGCGTGGGGCATTGACGTTGTTGGAGCTATCCATCTCAGTGTCTCAAACGACCATCAATTCATATTAGTCGCCATCGACTACTTCACTAAATGGGTGGAGGCTGCCAATTTTGCACATGTAACTGAGAGGGTTATCACGCACTTTATCAGAAATAATATTGTCTACCGCTACGGAATGCCAAAAACATTAGTGACTGACAATGCAAAGAATCTTAATAGCTCTTTGATGAAGCGACTTTGTGATCAGTTCAACATCAACCACCAAAATTCAACCATCTACTATCCATAGATGAATGGAGCAGTAGAAGCGACAAACAAGAATATCAAACGGATCATCTGGAAAATGATAGACACATATCGAGACTAACATAAAAAGCTACCATATACACTCATGGCCTATTGGATGTCTGCTCGAACTTCTATTAGAGCAACTCCATACTCTCTAATCTATGGCTACGAAGCCATCCTCACTCCCGAAATGCAAATCCCGTCACTCCGGATAATGATGGAGACATCTACGGAAGATTTCGAATGAATCAAGGCCCGACATGATTAGTTGGCCCTCATCGACGAGAAAAGACTAGAAGCATTCTTCCATTCTCAATGCTATCAATGCCGAATTTCCAAAAGCTTCAACAAGCATGTATGACCAAGAGTCTTTTGGCAAGGCGACCTGGTCCTGAAGCGAATTCTATCGGTTTAAGAACACGTAAAAGGGAATTTCTCCTCCAATTTACAAGGGTCATTCATCGTGGCAAAAGTGCTATCAGGCGGAGCAGTCATCCTATCAGAAATGGATGGTCAAGAGTTCTCGCTACCTCTCAATGCCGATATCCTCAAGCTCTATTATGTCTGATTAGTAGCGGTTTTTCTGAATTACAATGATTAAATTTTAATTTGAATAAAGACGTTCTCTTCTTATTAATGATCCGTTGAAATTGAGTGAAATGATACTTCCACTCCTTTGAGGCTTCAACAAAAATTCTCTATCCTCTTATCTAAAAAGAGCGATGCAAAAAAAGAAATTATAATCACAATATTTATACGATGATCAAAATAATTTGCTCTCTCTTTACACAAAATCAAAAAGGGGGATTCTAAAAAAGATGTCTCCCTCTCTTTTTGAATTCTTCAGCCTTTCCTCATAATGGAAGTGCTCATCTTTAGTCAAAATCATCGGAACTTGGTCAAGAAAACTTTGCCTTGTCGAAGTTAAAATTCAATCATTTCAACAAAAAAAAAAATCCGTCATAGTTAAAACCTAAGAAGGAAAACTATGAGAAAAATGGAAAACCCAGCATGGTTAAAACCGAGAGGGGATCATGGCAAAACAAATGGGAATTCAAATCCAGTGTAGTCAAAACCCGAGAGGGGACTACAGAAAAAATGGATAAATCCAGTACGGTCAAAGCCCGAGAGGGGGCCGTAGCAAAAAGGAAAAAATCAAAAAGCGTCCAGCATAACTATCAACCCAAAAGAGAGTTACGACAAAAATGGATAAAGAAAAAGCTAAAGAAAAAAATCACTCTCAGAACCAGAAGAATCGAAGCAACAGAGTACATCAAAACAGTAGTGGGGTCCAAGTAAATGTCAGTACGAAAATCGGCCTTCAAGGGAATCAGCCTTCTTTGAAGATCCAATTCAATTTGGTCAAGCAGTCTGTCACTTCATGTGCTAAGATTATGAAGTTATTTCCAACTGAAAGGATGAATCTAGGTTTCCAATTGGTGAGGCCTTGTTTATAAAATTATTTTGATTGATTAGCGTAAATTATGTTTATCAATCACTCTTAGCATAGAAATATAAATGCCTATGAATATAGTATATCTTATTTGATAAAGATTGCAAATAGTAGAAATGTATTCATTTAAGAAAATGAAGAAGTGATCTTTGGAAGCTTGACCAATGACGAACAACGGGTATGGCAGAAAGTCCGCATACTTGGTCGAGGCATTGGGTGGTCGACATTCTACCCTGAAGGTACTATTTCTTTTTTTTTTCTCCCTCTCTCTCTCTCTCTTATTTTGCACTCTTAATCGCACGAGGATATTGCTCATTTTAGGTTGGGGGAGGAAATAAGATAGTGACCTAATTTTGTTCATATTTCTAATTGTTATGCATTTATGTAAAAAACATTTTTGGTCCCATATCATAGTTGGCAAGCTTTTTTAACACATACTCCACGGTAGTAGCTATACTTAGGTCCCTTATGAATTTTGATGATAAATCGAGTGAGAGGTTGATCGTGTTGCATGCATCACAAGAATGGCGGTTCAATATCTTGAAGCACTTCTATGCCATTTCGCCTTATCTCTCGCATTTTGTGCTAACACTTCCATGCATTCATGCCAATGTAGTGTAGGGCATAATAAGCATTGTCGAGTCATTCATGGAGTATGTTAGGAGAGGATACAAGAATATTTTTATATGATCAAAACCACTCACGAGTCCCCATTGTCCTAATTTTAAACTTAGTCTGTGTACCGTCTTTGCAATACCCTACTAAACTAGATGTTAGGCAATAATGAAGTGTTTGTAAATGATGAGGGTGTTCGGGATATCTATGGCTGTTTGGAAAGGAGTTTGGGGGGAAATTGATCAGTGAGTAGATTTTAGAAATGAGGACCGGTCCCTTGTACCTACAAGTACCGGTCCCTCCTGTCTAGAGACTCAAGACATTCAGCGGGTACCGGTCCCTTGTACCTACGGGGACCGGTTCCTTTTCTATATTCAAAAAAAATTAAAAAGGGCCCGATCATTATACATTCTCTCATCCTAAACTTTCTGTATTGTCTCTCATCTCTCTCATCCATTACAAACCCTAACTCTCTCTCTCTCTCTCTCTCTCCAAAAATCACAGTCCCTTTCCCTCTCTCCTCCCACTTTACAAATTAAACCCTAAACTACCTCCCTAAGTCTCCATCTCAAAGAAATTCGAACCCCCGCCCGCCAAAAATCGAAATTCCTAGCTCATTTTTATCAGCAGTTGGTGACCATGGCAAGAATTGGATTCTCAAATGGTGAAGGTAATCTCTCCTCTCTCTCCATTGTGTTGGGTAATGAGTTCTACTGTTGTTGTTGCACTAATTGTGGGGCTAATGGCAAGAACGAAGGGTGATCGAAAACCCTCAGCCATCGAGAAAGGAAAAGCCATAGCCACTACCTCTTCTGGACACCGTTCTCCCAGTATAGAGGAGGATTCAGAGGAGGGTTCGAAGGAAGATTCAAAGGAGGAATCGGAGGAAAGGAGGGATGATAGGGATGAGCACAGGAAGAAAAAGAAGAGTGTTTCGGATGCGGAGAAGGCTATGAAGCAAATAGCTTGGGTGCGTAAGCTGGTAACTCAGAAATTCACTTGTGAGCGCCAACTCGACCAAGACGATTTGGGCAACCATGCTATCATTCACACGGTGAGATTCCAAGGCCTTGCACCCTTTTTCAAGCTTGTCAAGGGCTATAGGACATAGTTGGTTATATCTTTTTATGAGCATATGTGTATCCAGGAAAACCAAGTCTTTGACTTGAAGATATGAAGTAATCGTTACTATCACCCCCGCTGTGATTGCTCGATACTTGAATTACGCGAGGCTGGACCCAAACACTACCACTTCCCCAAAAGCATCATGGAATAGGGTGTTGGACCTTGTGGTCAACACCATCACTGATGAGCCGACGACCTTCAACCCCCACACCCATCGTTACGTGCAAGGGGGATTGAAGGAGATATATAGAATCATAAATAAATTGGTGAACTACAACCTTAGTCCGTTTTCAAAAGAGAGAACCCCTTGAAAAGACGAAGGAGACCTTATCTACGTTTTTTGGTCAAGAGAGGAGAAGGTTGACTGGGCACTTTTCATTTGGCGGCAAATCGGTATTGATCCCCCCTTCCCAGTGGATGCAACTCAAAGACAGAGACCGGTCCCTTGTACTTACTAGTATCGGTCTCACTTGTCCAGAAGATTTAGTTTGAAGACAGGGATTCGTTCAATTCATTTATATTTTTTTTAAGACCTTTTTACTTTCTGTTCATTAATCTATAATTTTTCTAATTTCTATTCGATTATCCTTAACATATGATAATTTTTATGACCAATATTGCGGGTCTCACAACTGCAAGCAGGTACTTGACAGACTGAATGAGCATCTCGATTATTCATACTCCCTCACAATGAATGTAATCTATTATTCATCCTCGATGTCTAGGATGTGGTATGACATTTTCTCTCTTAAAGTACTCAATTTTTATCCTTTTTAAAACCCAAATAAAGTCCAATAAACAAAACTGGCTCAAACCAAAATAACTAATTAAGTTTGGTTTTTGCTTTTGTCACTTCAGTGTCAGTTTTTTAAAAGTTTAAAATTGAACTAATTAATGAGTGATAAATTTTGTAGAAAATAAATCGATTACACCCCTATATGGAAACAAGATCGATCTAAACGGTCATATGCTCAGGGGCGGAGCCAGAAATCACCTTTGGGGGTGGCATAATTTCATCGGGGTGTCATCCCTACCAAAAAATTATCAAATTAAGTGTATTTTTCGAAAAAAAAAAATTTTTAATAATTTTTTCTAAATTTTTTTTTTGAACTCTTCCCCCCAAATAATGGGGGTGGCAGCTGCCACCTCCCCCACTAGGTGGCTCCGCCCCTGCATATGCTGAACTGAACAATCAATGTACTGAACTTAGTATTTATCTCGAGAGTATTCGAATAAATTCTAATTAAGTTAAATTAAGAAACACCATACCCCACAACTTTAATAATAACTTAAATACCAAAAAATAATGACTAAAATTTTAGTCCAAACATGACAAATTTAAAAATGAATTATGCAAAATTTGATATCGCGAGAATTTATCATCACTGATAGAACTTGCATATCGCGAAAGATTAAAATGAAAGGAAATGGGGTGTCCGCTTTTTATCCGAACCCTAACTTAACCCAACGTTGCACATTACTAGCATCCCTCTCCCGCTCTCCCGCTCCCGCTCGTTCAAACTCCATTAATAAACCTCGGGTTCAGTTGTTACCGAAACAGAGTCCAAACAAGAAACAGAGGAAGATGGGAAAGTACATGAGGAAAGCCAGAATAACAGGGGACGTAGCCGTGATGGAGATATTCTCGCAGACACAGTCCTCCCTAGGCGGCGTTCGAACCAGAGCCAACACACACGCTTTACAGACCCTTCAATCAACCACAGATACTCCACTCCCGCCGCCCGAAAACCCTGACCTTTCTTACCTTCAACTCCGAAATCGACGACTCGAAAAGATTCTTCCATCGCTCAAAGACACGAAGAAACAACAGCCACCGCGTAAAAACGGGTGCGGACTAAACCCTAACCCTAATTGCAGTGAAAACGCTGACTCGGGATGTCCAATTAGATGTTCGGAGAATGAGGAGAGGGTTATTTCTGATTTTACGAAAAGGGCATGCAACGAAATTGAAGCAGAAGACGAAAATTATTTGGGTATTGAGCCTTCATTTGGTGAGAACTACCTGGAAATTGAAAGCAAAGAGAGGTATATTTTCTCAACTATGCCCGTTCCTAGATGAAAGGTTGCTATAATCTGCTCTTTTTTCTGTTTGGTTCTCTCCTGTTTGGTTCTCGAGAAAGGCTAAGAAAGGGGAAGGAAAAGGGAAAGTTGATAGAAGGAGCAAGTTTTGTTGAATTTTCCCGCTTCTTTCCCATGCATTTCTTTTATTTTATTTGATTTTTTGTTCAATACTCTAAGCCCTTTTGTGTTTCATTTTTGCTGTTTTTGTGCTAAAGAGCTCTTTAAGAGGGGGCTTTCATATTCACACATACTGGTCATGCGGGTACCATTTTTTTTACGTTTTCCCTAAATATGTGTTTTTTTTAATTGTAGAAATGTTATATATCATC
>NMUG010007543.1:0-12029 GCA_002855965.1 Monotropa hypopitys
GACTTATTGATTTTCTTCCAAAATGCTCAACTTGACGAAATCAAGGAGAAGAGTGTATTTTCAATTTTTATCTCAAATTAATTCCCACAACTTATTAATTTTTCTTCCAAAATGCTCGATTTGACCAAATGAAGGAGAATTATTTCATTTCAAGTTCTCATCTCAACCTTGACGAAATCAAGGGAGGCACAAACAACATTATTTAAGAATTTATTAAGTTTCGATTTGTTCCGCGCTAGTCGCCCGTCAGCTAACTAACCGTAGTTCCTCAGAATTCTCCTACCTTAAAAAGGGCTCTAGTCGACCCCCATTGCGCAACGTATTGAGTGTGAATCCACTCAGGGAACGAAATTCCCGTATGATAATATAGTCAACCCAACGTATCCTTCATGTTATTGGTCAATTAAAACATTGATTCAATTGTTCATTACTTTTCAAAGATTACGACATCCATACCTCCTAATCACCATTAATGACCAAAATATGATTTTTCCAAAATTAATTTCCAATTTCTCGAATTGAATTCTCAAGAAGGTCATAGGACCATTTTTAAACCATTAATTTCAACACTTGACCCTTCAATTTCAAAATTCCATCATGACCCGAAATTAGAGTTTTTTGAAAATTAGGGGTTTTGTAAATTAACTTAGGGATCTTGAAATTGAAGTCAATGAGAGTCTATTAAGATCCATATGAACACAAACCCTTAACCAATTTGAGATTAATTTGACCCGCAACGTTGAGTTAAAATGAAAGGGAAATGACCAAAATGCCCCCGGGAAGTTTCCCAGATTTTTGGACAGTAGCCCCAGATACCGATATCTAGGAAACCCTATATATCGATATTTGGGTCCTCGAGAGGACCTCCCAACCAAGCCTTAGAAACTGGTATCTCGGGAGGGAAGGGTTCGAGATACCGCAATGCCATATATCGATATCTTGGAAAATCAAGATACCGATATCTGAACTCTCTGTTCCAAAGCCCAGGTTAAGCCTCAAAATTCGACGGGAGTGTTTTGGACCTAACTTTTTCGTTCGAACTCCGATTTGAACAATTCAAGTTGTGTTGGATTCACAATTGAATTTCCTACAACATTCTATGATCAACCACATCCACAATCAAGAAAAGATTTTGAGATTAAAAATCAATCAAAATCCATAGAATGGAATTAAGATTTTCAACTTTGATTAAATAAATTCTCAACCGTTACAACATCACTCCCTACCGGTACAAAACTAATAAGAATGTCCACCCTTGTGTTTAAAGGAATCCTTTACTGTAACATCCCATACTCACAAACACCAATAAAATGCAGAATAAAAATTTTCTTTAAATAAATATCTCAATTAAATACCATAAGTACCAAGTGAGACAACACCACTCACTAACAAAAACTACATCACTTCAAGTGCTACTATACCCAGATATCTCATCAACAATGAAAGATACCATACTACTATGAGAGTCTCTAACAAGTGCCATCTAATGTAAGCAACAAGATCAAACTACAAGATAAGAAGTAATAAAAAAGTTACTAAGAGTCCAACTACTACCAAGATGTAAATCACTAGCAATGCCCCTTCGACTAAGCACCATCCATCCCTCTAGCCTCGTAGTGGACCGCTATCCCTGTTACCTGATTTCCAAGTGAAAAACAAGGAAACAGAGTGTGAACATATATATTGCAAGTTCTAGATGGAAGACAAGTAAAAACACGATTTTACTTTACAAACAACAATATTTCCAAAAAGGAATGATGCAATGTCATGCAAGTGAATTGCAAACCACTCTCAAACTCCTATTTTTCAAAATGTATTTTATACATACATATAATTGGACCACATCTCCTTTTTCAACATAGAGGACATCCCATGCCCATTCTTTTCAAAATAGCTATTGCTATAGGCAATAGTTCGTGCACCCCGTACACTATAAGATGGAATCGCAATCCCATTTTCCACATATGATTGGACTGCAGCCCATATTCAACATGTCACTGGACCACAACCCAACTTCAACATGTAAGGATTTTCTTCCCAATTTTCACCACACGTCCCGCGTATGGTCTGCAAGTAGTCAACCTCCCAATAAATTATATACGTATACTATATATATAACTTTTCAAATCTCTTTCTCAAAACAAGCCCGCATGCCCGCATGCCAAATACCACTCAAATCATGCATATGATAGACACATGCAACATGACATGCCACTTTCCATAATTTGTGCAATTACTATAAAAGAAACGGTGCACAAATATCCAAAAGTCGAAATACTATATCCTTACACTCACCGATACCGTTTAGGTGATTATTTATTCCCTTACTCTTTTCCGGTGATTTTCGGTTCAACACACTTGTTCCTATGAAAGACATCTCATAAAATCAGTCCAAATTGAATAAATTGGACAACACAATATAGACATGAACAATAAATCACATTGCTCACTCAAAGGCAATCGCTACCCCTCTACACATACATATCCATCCAACTTAGGTTAACATACCCAAGGATTTCATTGTTTTTAGTACTAGCATATCAATTTCAATATACCCATCTATATACAATTCACCTATTAAACTTGCCATGGTCTACAAGTATATACAAATCACATAACACAAGAAAAATCATCATATACTCAAATTCATAAGGATTTCTTCTTTAAAACCCAAAACTTCCTTTACTAAACTTATAGATCACATCATTAAGTATAACATATGTAAATATGAGATTCATAATACTAATCTCTCAAAACAAATAAGAAATCCACCAACACTTCCCTTAACATTTTGATGAAGATAAAGTGTATACATATGTTATACATCACAATATATGTTCATTTTCCCTCAAGTACTCTTCTCCTAACCATGAATCATGAAGCATCTAGAGAACCATTCATATTCCTTTGCAAAACAGGAAATTAAAGTGAAACTTACTAAGAGGATGAAAGAGAGAACACTTACAAGAGTGTTACAATGATTCCAAAGCAATTCCCACTCTTTCTTTACCAATATCTCCTTCAATGGCTTCCTAACTTCCAAGGAAACTTTCTCTCTCTCTCTCTCTCTCTAGAGTTGAAATGAGTGAAATAATGTGTAATGAACAGTCTAATATCATCCCTATACGTTTTAGTCACATAGGTAACCGTTCAAGTACATAAAACACCAAAATAGCCCTTATATATAACTGCCAAAAATTTCCTCAGCGAAACAGGGTTATCGATAACCCAGTGAGAGTGGTTATCGATAACCCGACTCTCAGCATTTAACCTGGAACAGTGAAATTTTTACGGTTATCGATAACCTAACAAAACCTGTTATCGATAACCCGACTCTTGGCATTTTACTACGGTAACCCAAAACAGCCGGTTATCGATAACCTCCAAAATCATGTTATCGATAACATATTCCTCAGAATTTTGTACTGAGCATTTAACGACCATGGTTATCGATAACCAAGAATCTGTGTTATCTATAACCTAGACTATTGTTTCCAACTTTCTACCAAATCGCCCCCCCAAATCTTCCCAACTCATTTTCTAATGTTTTCTCAACATTCTAAACCTCAAATTAACATCTTACGACTATTTGGTAATCTTCTCAATTCATTAACAACCTCAAGTTTAATTTATAAAAGCCCAAGGCAATGACCAAAACACTCCAAGAACCTAATTTTCTCAATCTCATATACCCAAAATCATAATATACTCCAATCATTCTATCACCATAAATCCTCAATGCTATCATACCGAACGATCAAATGCGATAAATATAGAGTGTATCTTCCCATTTCATGCAAAATTATATAAACATGAAATATTTTATTTAAACAAGGGAACGAGTATTACATTTACTGACATGCTTCTCTCCCTATCGGTACAGTGTTAACCATTATGGTCACGGAACGTTTTATCAGAACTTCCTACTGGTAGGCCCTAACTCCCTACCATTACAGAATTGACCCGAATGGTCACAAGTTTCCTTGACAACAACCTCTACCAGTAGGACATCACTCCCTACTGGTACAAAACCCTTCAGAACGGTAACCTTGTGCGCAAAATTGAGATATATATTGTTGGGATTTCAACCCCTACCGACAAACATGTGAATCTGTAGAATAAAAACTATTCTTTTCTTTTTCTTTCCTCGCTTTCTTCTCAACCTCGAGCTCCACACCTGAAAACTCTCTCTACAATATAGTCATTCTCACCCAAGTTTCGTAGCTTCCACCTACATTAAAGTCGTAGATCAGGCTATACGGACAGGGCCGGCCCTAAAGTATATGGAAACCAGGCCACCGCCTTTGGCCCCCAATTTTTGGACCAAAAATAGCCCCCCTTTAAATATAAAGTTATATTATATATTAGTTGTTGTAATATCATAGCGTACTAGTCTTATTAGCTCCCGTGGCCTCAGTCTGTTCTTACCACGCCTTAAGACAAGTGTTCGAACCTTGTTAGTGTTTTCTATGCTTTGAGAGGTGTTTTGATTTTCTAGTTTAAAAATTACGCTCAGGGATTCGAACCCAGGCCAATAGTAGAGAACAAAAATTGCAAACCACTTTAACAGTCCTTAGCAATTGTGTTAAAGTGCAGTAAATTATTGATATATATCAAATTATATTTTCTCTTCTTTTTTATTAGGGCCCTACATTTCAATTTTGATTTGGGCCCCCAAATACTTAGGACCGGGCCTGTATACGGATCAACATATTAAAGCCGTTCTCTTTGAATCCGAGTTTCGGAATCCTTGGGTTTTGCTCAAAACCCATTTGGTAGGATTTTCTCCCCCTCTTTTATATAGGTTTGTGCTAGAAGTATATTTTCTATGAATATGCCCTTGAAATAATTCAATTTGAGTCATAACATGATTTTATAATTTAGGTTTTTAGATTTCCCTAAATTACATCATGTAATGGGTTTATGTCGGATAGTCGTGAGTAGTATACTTAGAGCATGATTTTACTTCAGATTCATAAAAGCCTCCAAATGTGAAAAACATAGAGTTTTGACCTTGGATGAAAATTAGGGCTTTAGAGCCTATGGTTCGATTTGTGTCAAATTGGGCATGTATTCATGAAATTGAGGGATATGTGTGCTTATTGATGTAACTAGTACATAAAAATCCTTGTCATGGAATATCTCTAGGAGAAAGATTCCTAATATCCGCGAGTGGTAAGATCGGAATGGAAAGATGAACGATAGCGATTGATTCATGGATAAGTATTTCGTACTTGATGAAATTGTAAATCAATTGAGTTGGTTACTATCAAAAATTGATGAGCGGTGAACCATAACCGAACCGAACGGTTTCGGTTCGGTTTCGGTTTTTAACTGAACAAAACTAAACATCCAAAAAATCATTTTTAATAATTTTTTGGAGTAAAACCGATTATGATTTATATATATGTCATATATATACACATATTTTATATATAATAGTATTTTTGTAAATAAATAAAGATGATTTTTTCGGTTTTTGTTCGGTTCGGTTATGGTTCGGTTTTCTGTCTCAATCCATAACCGAACCGAACTCAAACGGTTTCGGTTTGGTTCGGTTTCGGTTGACTAAAATTCAATTATGGTTTGGATATTTTCGGTCGGTACGGTTCGGATACTCATCGGTTCGGTCACAATTGCCACCCCTACTTTACATTCTTTACCAATTTTAAGGTACTTTCCATTATTCAACGTATCCATATGATACCAATGCAAACCATTCACACTTTCTCTAATCATGCGCTTAAAGATTGCTACAAGGAGCTAAATCACATACCCACATAACCATACTTGCATACTTTGAACATAACTATAGCAATGATCATGCAACGATATCAAAACACCACATTTATTATATGAAGCATACATCGAAGTTGAAAACATAAACATGCCTTGTTATAAATATCTCACATTTGAAACAAATATGACTTTGCATATAATTCAACACATAAACATCATGTGAACATGCAATCATAAACCCCACATACATCATACACAAACCAAACACAAGTCAAAAGACATATAGAAAGGTATCTATACACTCACTGAAATATGAAGTTAAGATGATCACTTCTTGGTATTAGAGGGTCCCGTCTCCTCACCTGTAGTTTAAAATATATAATTAGAACTTTAAACATCTTAACGTATAAAGAATTATATTTAAAAGACTTATTTTTAATCAAATAAAGGTCCCCAAGACTTAACCAATTTTTAGGGTCAGAGCATTCCGGAACCGGTACCCGCAACACTCGAAACCGGTTCTCAAAACCAAACCCCAGAAACCGGTTTCCCAAACTCCTCCCGGATACCGGTATCCAAGAACACCAGAAACCGATATCGCCGAACTACCCCGGATACCGGTAACCCAAAATCCCCGTAACCGGTATCCCAACACTGGCTCCGGATACCGGTACCCCAGACCTCCGGATACCGATATCCCAGCCTGGAACTCTGAACCGCTTGCCTCTACTAAAGCTATCTGGAACCAGTTTCCACCTCCTCCGGAACCGGTTCCCACCCTCGCTGACCCAAATCCGCTGAACGATTATTTTACGAACCAAAACGTTCTCAACTTCTCTAAACTCGATCTTTAAGCCTAAAACCCCAAAAATCATCCATACAAAAGTGTTCCAAACACCTAAGGACTTTACCTACTTGATTATTAGCCTCTCAACACCATTATACACCACCAAATCACAAGAATTACCCCTTAACTCTATTGGTTTACTCCAAAAAACGAGTATGAACTTCAACCCTCGATCTAGACCAAATCTGAAATAGTATAAGGATATAAAATACTTCAATAGGCCCGTACTTACGTTAGGAATGACTTTGTAGAAGAGCTCCTCTTCCGATTCTTCTCCGAAAGCTTCAAAATCCGTGATTCTCCTTCCTTTCTCCCTTTTTCCCTTCTCTCTAGCCTCCAATACACTTAGACTAATAGAGATTAACCTAATGACTACCTTAATACATATTTTTAAGCACCAAAGACCTTTTTGCCCTCTCCCACACTCCCTTTTTACCCTTCCTTGCCATTACTTACCCATATATATTACTTATTATACCAATAAGTTTACCATTCACTTACTCCCCTTTTTATTTAATTGATAAATCATTTATACTTTATAAAATGATACGGGTATGACATTAACAATCGACCCTTGATCTCGACAAGGCAAATAAAAACGAATATGACTTTGATATCGTTGAAAGATGTCGGGTTGGTAAGTATTGTTGAATAAGACCTTAAATTTGTTAAGGTCCATAAAGTTAGTTGGTATTGTTGAAAATTGAAAATAATGAAATGCATCCTCGGATTTCACTGCACGTACACTGGACACCACTCTTATATATAGTATTGTATAGAGATTTTTCTGTTGGACACATGGTTTGCTCAGACAATCATTTTCCGGTACCGAGCCACAACTGTAGGCCGGGAGACATTGCATGATTGGTGATTATGAGTTGAAGATGTGGAGTCGGCATCCTTTCATTGTTTTGATCATTGTATTGTTGAAAGGTTGTAATTCAAATGATTTGTTATGAGGTTGGAAATTGTAAGAAACTTTCACTGTTATGTAGATGTAAAGTTAGTTATGCTTCTGCTTTTGAAACTTCTTTTTTGGAAATGGTGTCTTCAAAATCATGGTGTGTATGGTGCACCTTATTGATTATTGGATGTTTTGGGCTTAAATCATATTTTGAATTTGAGACATATTCGGGAAAATTTTGTTTGAAAATCCGGGGCGTGACAATGTACATATTCTTTGTCGCGTCCCCTGCCGTATCCATATCCGCGTCATTTATTTAGATTTTCCGTATGTCGTGTCCGTATGTGTATATGCATCCGTCCTATATAGGTGAATAACATTTCTGCTCTCCTTGGCCTCTAATCCAATCTTCCATGCGCGAACAAAGCATGTGGAAGTTGATTTCACTTTATCAAATAGACGGTTCTTAATACTCAACTAGTCATTCGCCATGCTCGTTGCAGACATTTTGACCACATCTCTTACTGTAATCTGGTTTACGGAACTAAGATCCAAACTAATGCTTACTGCCTTGCCAACATTAGTTTGCGGGGGAGGGTTGAATGTATGAGGGCGGGTTGAATGTATGATCAGATTCAAGAGCTCAAAATAAGTGAAATTGCAAGTGTTTAGGAGATTAGATTTGTTGCAGCAAGTCGTCAAGTGGTTAGGGCATGTGCTTAATAAAATAGTTTGTTGGGTTCAGTTCAGTGCTCAAAATAAGTAAAATAGTTTGTTGGGTTCATAGTCAATGCCATACTCCTAAGAGAACCCTTTTGCTACAAGACGAGCCCTATAGCGCTCTAATGTACCATCAGAGTGATTTTTGACTTTGAATACCCATTTGCAGCCAATAATGTTCTTATCTGCAGGCCAAGGTACTAGCTCCCATGTAGAAGTTCTGTCAGAAGCAGAAAGCTCTTCTTCCATAGCAATGACCCATTTAGGATCCTGACAGGCCTCCTTATAAGACCGAGGTTCAGAATAAGAATGTATAGAGGATAAGGCAGTACAGTGAGAAGCAGAAAAGCAAGTGTTAGAAAAACCCAACCTTTGCACTGGGTGCCTATCACGAAGTGGGTAGCGGCGAGGTGCAGGATCAGAATCTTCAGAGGCAGACGGGGTAGGGATAGTGACTGGTGGTTTTGATGGTCGACGTCTGGAGTATACCAGAAGAGGAGGTGGAGATGTAGAGGAGGTTGTAGCTGTAGTAGAAGAGGTGGTAGATGTAGTAGGCATATGATCTAGAGGAACAGTAGAAATATACTCGTCACAGGGAAGCTCATCTAGAAAGGGATCAATGGATATTAATTCTTGTTTAGAGACAGATGGAGAAGCAGAGGGAAGCTGATAATAAGAAAAACGCTCAAGAAAGACTACGTGTCAGGAGACAGAGATGCTGAGTCAGAGGGTCATAACAGCCGTAGCTCTTTTGAGTGATGCTATATCCTAGAAAAACACAAAGAGTAGATCAGGCACTATGTTTATTACGAGCTTGTTTAGGAAAAAGAACAAAACATGCACAACCAAATACTCGTAGAAGGGAGTAATTTGGGGTAGTAGAGAAGAGAGTCTCATCAGTGGTTTTTCCGAACAGTAGTGGAGTACGATTGATGAGAAATGTAGCAGTGAGCACTGCTTCACCCCCAAAACAGCTAGGAACAGAGGCAGAAAGAAGAAGAGATCTAGTAGTCTCAAAAAGATGTCGATGTTTACGTTCAGCACGATCATTTTGAGCAGGAGTGCCACTACAAGAGGACTGATGTATTGTACCCAGAGATGACAAGTAGTCAGTAAATGCACCTTTAGTATACTCCCCACCCAAATCAGATCGCAAAATTTTGATTGTAGAAGAAAACCGAGTGGTTATCATAGACTGAAAAATCTCATAAAAATCAGACTTATGTTTCATAAGGTAGACCTATGTGAATTGAGAATAATCATCAATAAAGGAAACATAATAGGTTGAGCCACCTTTCGAGACAACGGAAGATGGTTCCCAGACATCAGTATGAACCAGAGAAAAGGGAGAAATGGATATAGAATTGCTTTTGTGAAATGGCAAGCGGTCATTTTGGCAAGTTAACATCCTTGACACTTAGAAATATCAGTGGAAGACCCTTTTTCTAAAATACCAGACTGAGGTAAAGAACGTAAGCGATCAGTTGACAAATGGCCAAACCTTGCATACCAAAGAAAGAAAGGACTAGATGAGTTATTTAACTGGAATGAGGATAAAGCTGATGGAGCAGAGAAAGTATCAATGTGTAAGCTCTCAACCACATAAAGATCACCAACCCTTCGTCCTATCCCAACTTCTTTTCCTGATTTACGATTTTGCACACGACAGGTGGGAGAAGAAAAAATAATGTTAAACCCTGAAGCATCCAACTGAATAACGAAAAGAAGATTGACAGATAACTGAGGAATATAAATAACATGTGGAAGTGATACAACTGCGGATGCCATCATATGGATAGATCTGATGAATACAACAGTCAAGGGAGAACCATTGGTTGTTCGTATAGTCATAGGAGAAGATGGAAGGACACAGTTTTGTAGTAGAGAGATGAGTTGTCATATGAAACGAAGCACCGGAATCTAGAATCCAAATAGTAGTAGGGATACCTGACAGAGAACCAAGCAAACCTAAGGATCCTGAAGTCATTGCATTAGAAAAAGTCATCTTTTGCTAACGTTGAGCCAGTTGAGCATGAATGTCATTTATTTCAGAAGTGCTCTCAGATGTGGTAGCTAGATCTGTAGAAGCACGAAATGGTCCCAAAGACGTGTGGGATGATTCCTGATGTCCTTTCTTAGGATAGTTTTCCTTCCAGTGACCTTTCTTATAACAATAGGCACACTCATTGAACTGAAGACGAGCACTAATAGTCTGCATCAGAGAAACTCGTAACAACGAGTCACAGAACAGAAATAGAGTCGGATATCGAGCCAAATTTAAACAATGAAATGATACGATAAGGTAAAACCCGTCTGAGCAACAGATCTGAAGTAGTTGGCAATCAGAGATGGCAACGACAACTGAGCAATAGATCTGGTGGCGGAAATCTGAGAGAGGGTGGCGTCGTCAGATCTCGACTAAGGTGGTGGATTTGGACGGATCGACAAAGGTCCAATGATGTCCGATGATGGCTGCGGTGGTGGATGCTGGCGGCGACGGACAGTGGTGGATCCGGTGGCGATGTCAGTAGCGAAGGCGATCAGATCTGAGTTTGACCGGAGACCGGAGACCGGAGACACAAACCAATAGCGAATCGGCGAACAGAGGTGGCGTCAGCTAACTGTGGTGGTGAGGGTTGCGGCGTCGGCAGTGGCTGCCGGCGATGATGGTGCCGGCGACGTGAATGACTGTGGTGATGGCTGATGAAGATCTATGAGGATCTGTGGTGAATCGATCGATCGAGAGACAATCAACTTGAACAACAGATAAACGAACGCTGAGAGAGAGAAAGGACTTGCATGAGATGGAATCAATTGTTAGAGAGAGAGAGGGAGAGGGAGAGAGAGAGGGGGAGTGATAGATAGATAGAGAGAGAGATAGATAGATAGAGAGAGAGAGACTCGTCGGAGGTGCGAGTTTCGCCGAAGATGGACGCCGGAGGCAGAGGTGGCGGCGGCGGTAGGTCTAACCCTAAGCCAAAATATTCCAAAACCCTAATTCCTAAGCTCTGATACCATATTAGAATTGAGAGAAAACTGAATATTATATTATTGAATTGAATACTTTACAAGGGAGAATATCCCATTAAATAGAATGTACATGACTCACTTTAGGAAATACAAAATAAGGAAACCATATCATATATTTACAAATGGAATGAGTGCATAATATATGCTAACGATATATTATGAATATGGAAACGGAATATGAATAATATATATATTATTCATATTCTCATAATAATGTCTCTAGGCACCTTATTGTATGTTTTTTCTAAGTTTATGAAAATCATGTGAAGATCATTTTTTTTCTGTCTATACTTTTCGACTAGTCTTTTTAATAAGTATATTATTTTCATTATTGATCTTCCAAACATAAACACACATTGATTCTCTTATACATTTGTCATTATCCTTAGGCGATACTCAATAACTCTTTACAAATTTATTGTATGACTCATCAATTTAATACCTCTGTAATTATTGTAGCTTTGAATATCTCTTTTATTCTTATATATAGTTACTCGAATACTCCTCCACTCATCGTACATCTTTCTAGATAGAATAATCTTGTTGACCAACTTCGTCAACCACAACATTCCAATATCCCCAAAGGTCTTCCAAACCTCAGTAGGAAAACCATCCCGTTCTAAAAACACAAAAACATGGAAATGAGGGTGAGGGAACAGCTGCTCAAAGTCTTAGATGATTAATTGCATTGTGGGTTGTTAATGAATCCATGGTTTGTCTAAGTTGATGGGCAGAACCAGGATACTGTTTCAAGGAAGCTAGAAAACGATTCCAATATTTCCAACCAAA
>NMUG010007544.1:0-12027 GCA_002855965.1 Monotropa hypopitys
TCTTTATTTTTAGAAATTCCATAACTTAAAAGTATTTTACATCTTTCTTTCAAAAACCCTTTTTCCAAACTCTTTACTGTAACACACACCAAATACCATTTTCCATATTAAATTATCAATTCCTATTTATCATGTTGATTTAGAAACTTTTCTCAAAGATCATCTCAAATCTTATCTCATCTCAAATCTCATAACTCATCTCAACAACTATAATAGCCAAGGGTCATTCAATTTCGTTGACCAACGTTAAGATAGATTTGTAACCTCACGAAATATTCCCGATAGATATATGGGAAATAAACCAATGGCTGCTCATAATATCATCCTAGCGGTAGGAAAATATATATAACACCCGACATTAGCCCAAGGCCATGGCTGTTACCTCATATTGACCTGAGACCAAGGCCTTTTCAATCACCTTAAATTATTAGTCCAAGGCCAGGGCTTCAAAGCTATAATAGCATTATCAATCTCTTAAGAACACCTCTTTCTTTAATTTTATAAAAATCATTTTCATCTTTCTCTTCCTCTTTTCAAAACAAGACTCTTCCTCTTTTCTTTAAAAACTCTTCTTTACATTTCTTCTTTTAAATCATTCCATTCCAAATCATTCTTATTTTCAAAATATTTCTTTAAATACAATCATTTTCATCCTTTTCTTTCTGAAATCATATGATCCGTAGATTTTTAACACTTTTTCCCAAAACATTCAAAACATCCATTTTGTACTAAGAATAATACTAACTCATCTAAATTATACAAATCTATATATATGTATTCACCTCTTTGAAGAAGAACTTTAAATCGTTTGCTTGCCCTCCCAATGAATCGCGGACGATGGCTCACCAACACCTAAAAAAAGCCCAAAAATGATGATATAAGAATTTGCTAGCAATAACCTACCACTCTTATAATCAAACCCCCCAAAATTATGCTTTTTCCATAAATTCATTATTTTTTCGAGCACCAGATATTGGTATCAGCAAACACCGAGATACCGGTATCTTGACAGATAACTAGGATACCGGTTTCTGGCCAAAGACATTCTGGGATACCCACAGCACTAAATACCGGTATCATGAATAACCCGGATACTGGTATCAGGAACCATACTGGGATACCAGTTTCCTGCCATTCACTATGATACCAGTATCCTGACAGACTCGAATACAAGTATCACAGAACCTCCAGGATACCAATTTTTACTAACAAATGGATACCGGTTTCTTGATTATTTCCTAGGATATCGATATCACAGAAAACCCAGATACCGGTATCTGAGGAAAATTACAGAACATCGATTAAAACTCTGCAACTTTCTGGGTTTGCTTTCAAATCTGATTTTGATCGAAATAAGCTATCAAATCTTGATCGTTTTCTACCAAATTTTGAACATAGATTCTACAGATGATATACAATACTTCTGCATTTTTAGATTCGAGAATGGATACCTCAGATGGGAGAAATAAAATCCCGAAGATTTGACGCAACTTGGATTTCCTTCTTCCTTACCCCACTGTTCACCTTCTTCAACCTACGAACCTCTGCATTCAATCCAGAAACACTCCTCCTCCTTACTCTTGATCAACTCTTTCTCTTTCACGCTCTCTCACGATTTACTCTCACACGTAATCTACACAATTTCCAGTATGTTAAATGATTACCAAGTTTCAATAGATTTTCCATCGATTTTCAATTGGTTATATAACTAAGCATGTTTTGATTGTATACAATTCTATTATGACAATATTTCAAGTACGTTAAATGATTACCAAGTTTCAATAGATTTTCCATCAATTTTCAATTGGTTATATAACTAAGCATATTTTGATTGTATACAATTCTATTAAGACAATATTCTTATACCTACTCAATACTATAACCTGACACCTCAATTCACGATTTTTTGATAGCAAAATCATGCAGACAGTTCCCACAATACACACACACGTAGCATTAGATATATTCCTATATCTCACCTTACTATCACACTTCTTCCACACACGACACCTCAAAGCACATCTTCAATTTTTCTTCTCAATTCACACATTTTTACCTTCAAGTTCTAACTCTGCACTTTGACACTATGAATTTATTTAAAACTCTCAATTAGATCATTTTACTTCTAATCTCTTCTAGAAACCTCCAAAAATTCCTTGAAAATTCCAAATCATAATTTAAAAATATCTACTTAAATTTTATAATTATTTCACTATTAATCTTCATTTAGATAATATTTTTACTTATCCTTAATCTTTAATTATTAATAAATAATAACCCTTAAATATATACAGGTCTCACATTAATGGTGTCCGGGTTTGTAATAAGTAGACTAATATCTTTCTTATCTATGTCTGCCTGTGATTCATACATTATGCATGTGGCTGGTATTGGGTTGGTTGTCTTTCTTTTATTAATTATTTCAATTGCTCTAATATCACCTTTAAAAAATAATTTAAAATTCCGAGACTGTTACAACCGTCATTCCCGAGTCTCCTTGTATTCCCTCGCTCATGACCTGAGCATAAGCTCGGGAACAAGGAAGTAACTGATAAGGGAAACCCAACTTCACTAGGTCAGCTCAGACACGAGCCCAAGAGATCGACGTGGTATAGAGGTATAGGGCAACTCGACAGACATAATCATGATCATGTCAATTTTGCTCTACGGAGAGCATTACGAGGATTCAACAAGTCAGTTCGGATGTGCATTCGTCATACACGATGAATTAGAAATGAATCACGATGAAAGATTATTGGCTTTAAAGAGTTGGATTAATGCCTTCAATTCATGCGTAAATGGCACCGCACTCAATCATGCCACAACGTGAATAAGGAAAATAGAGATACGGATCCGCAAAGTATGGCAACCTCCCATGATTGAGCGAATACTACCGGGTAATCCTACAGCCTATAAAATCTCGACTGAAACCAATGGAAAATAGTAATAGATTGTGCTTTAGCAAAGCATGGGTAGAAGCATCAATGAGTAGTTACATTGGCATTAATTCAAATATGTTTTTTACAACCGAAGTGTAATGAAACCAAACCTATATATCTTCCCACCTTTCAACCACCTAACCAGTTGTTTCAAAGAGCTGTACATGTATAACCAACCCCCAAAAAATAAAAAATTCAGTACAACAAACAATGAAATTTTATTTTGTAATTGAAGGTCTTTATCATTGCAATTACTCCTGCCAAGGCCATGCCATAAAAAACAATGACATCTCTGCAGAAACCTGCATCCTTTTCGTATTGAGAGATGATCTCCAGAAACGTCATCCAAAAAATAGTCAGACCTGATATATCAAAACAAACATTAAGTTCCTACGTTTTTTCCCTGTCACAGCAATCCAACCTCAGGTTACATAGACTATTCTAAATGGATAAAGCATGTGTTCAGGACACATCATACTAGGGTAAATATGGAATTTGAGTATTTGTTCAGTCGGACGATCACCTAGCAATAATACTTTGTAATTCGAAGTTTACCAAAATGCTATACTTAAAACCTCATACTATTGAGCATGAAATGCAGGGGCGTCCAGAACTTTGATTTAGAGGGGGCACCTATTACACATACTTTAGAGAAACACATCTAGTATCATACCGTTGATGCTCGAAAATACTCTAGGTTATGCAGTGTGCAATTCACTATTGTCTGTGATGAGTTTTTATTGTCCAAAACGAGAAAGACTCAGCGAAACTTTTCCTATGTTTGTGTAGTCGGGAGTCGGAGGCACTACAAAAAATAGATATTCTCCGTCCTTCCTTCTCTGAGTTTAAGCAAAACCCCACAAAAAAACTTTTTTATACACACACAAAAAAACTTAAAACATCCTAAAATACTTAGATGCGAAGCTTTCCCTCTTATTTTCCTTGTGCGATAACACAGGCCCTAAAAATGCGCGAGTGTTGCCGCACTTTCAATATTGAGATTCGATATTTTCTCGAGCTGAGGCAACTCAAACGCTCTTCTGAAGCTGATTTATTGTAACCTAGAGCTTCACTCCATCAATCGACATTGTCAACTGGATGACCCATACCTAAAATGAGTTTTCATGCATAATATACAAGTTCTATGTACAGCTCATGCTAAAATTCGAACTACAAAATGTCTGCTAGGTGAATGTTCAATTTAGACTTGTCGGACACTTGTTGAACACGGTATCCTTATCCGAGTCCGGGTGTCGAGCATTCGATGCAGGTACTTCATAAATTTATAAGAGTCCATGTAGCATGGAGTAAAAAGAATATGAATAGATCGCCATGTTTCTTGACATGGGAAATCATAAATCCAAAGTTAGACACATACCAGCACTGCGTCCATGTAAACTTTCCGAGGTCTGGAATGATGTGAAGTTCCTGCTTGCTCAACTGCTGCTCGTGGAGTAGGCGCCGTGATTTCAACGTTGTCCTGAGCATCAGATGACCGTGGAATGAACTTGCACCCCATCCTTCGACGAAGAAAGCGGAGAGAACCCAGGGAACTATGTGATTTAGTCACCTTTCTTATCTCTTGCTTTATTGTACTAAGTTCTTCTTCAATTTCTCCAACTCTGGACTTCATTGACTCCATGTCCATCTTGACAACACGGTTCCCCCGCATCACAGACACCAACCCATCTCTTTGTACGGTCTGATCTGGTATGTCAGTTGGGATATTCGCGGAACCTAGAGCAGTGCTCTCAGGGTCTAGATCTTGAAGGCAACCTGCTAGAGCAACTCTCAATTGCAATTGCTCAAAGAAAAGGACTTGAAGAATGACTCTAAGTGGCAACCTTTCGTTCTGAGACGCGTGTGCACAAGCGTCAATAGAGAGCTTATGGAAGTCTATGATGTTGCACAGTCGTTCCTTTTCATTTTCTGGGAGCCAAGGGTGTGCCTGAAAAAAGGCAGTAGTTCTGGTAAAATTCAAATCCAACAACAAACATTTTCGTCAATATGTTCCCAACATACTTTAAGGCCAACCCAAAAAGCACGGATACAGAAACAAGATGCAGATCAACCCACCCCAAACAACGGACACACGACATTATAAACTTAGGACAAGTATATGCTGAATATTACTTATAGTTCCACTTCTCATAACTCATAGATACACAAAAACACTACTTCTATCAAGTTAGTACAAGAAATCACAAGTGATATTAACAGTATGAAGCTACAACAACAATAGTCCGTAAATAAGTATTCATGAAGAAAACATTCATGGAATTTGACCTTGGCCTAACCCTTTACGTGTGTGTTTTGACCTCCTAACGTGTCCCTAGCATGTCCCCACATGTGTCCTAGTGCGTCCCCAGCTTTCCCGGCTAAAACAAATGTAAGAAAATAATTAATGTGTGTACGGCATGCGTCCAGAGCGTATCGCCTCCACATCTGACTTTTGTTGGACACAGATGCATAAGGCTAGTAGATTTGCCTGTACTTCTCAGAGGTCAACAAACGCCAAAGAAGTGGGGGAAAATCAAAAAATTAAACTGGCTGCCTAGGCTGTCATATCGGAAGATAATCAATGTTAAGAACCAAAGACCTTTTTTCCTCGAAAAGGTTTGTTTGGAAACTCTATGGTCAATCTATAGCCCAGACGAGTACGCCTAGTGAGCTGAACTCGGTCAGCTTCTGAGATGAGTTTACTTCTCTAAATAAATTGCTTTCGAGAAAAAATTCATTGAGTGTGAGCATTGTAATCTTTGCTAAGTTAAAGTGGTTAGAATAGTCCGAGTAGTAGATTCACCTCAGAAGCTAACTGAGTTCAGTTAACTAAGCTCACACCAATGTCTTTTGGTTTGATATACAAAAGAGCATCAAGGAAAGGGGATGAAGTGTGGGCAGTATTTAGAGGAACTGTGGAACGGGAAACACACATTTTTTTGGGTGGTGAAGTTTAAGTGAAGAGGAGAAATTTTTCGCTGTGTGAAATCGACCAGAAGCTCCGTCCATTGCGCGCGCCCTAGCACCGTGCCCCTGTAGTGCGTCATGCGCGCTGTTGCATTATTTTGGTTGTTTTGTGCCTATATGCTAATGCATTGCGTATTAGGTCATTATCTTGATACATAAACTTGAGAGGGTGCTTGGACTTGATGAAAATATGTATGAAAAATCCTCTCCGGTCAATAAGGTATATTTGATGAAAAAATTGTTTAGCCTTAAAATGCCCGAGAATGCTAGTGTTGCTGAAAATCTTAATGATTTGAATACTGTCACTAATCATTTAGAATCCGCGGGTATTGATTTTGATGATGAGGTTAGAGCCATTGTACTCCTATCCAGTTTGGCTGATAGTTGGAATGGACTATTCGTGACAGTTAGTAACTCTTTCGGATCTGCAAAGATAAAGTTGGAAGATGTTACCGATTTGATTTTAGGGGAAGAAGCTTGAAGGAGAACTTCAGGGGAGGATTTTGCATCGGAGTCAGCGTACAGTACCGAAGAAAGGGGCAGGAATTAGAATAAGTGAAACAACATGAATATGGGTAGATCAAATTCTAAAAAACGTCGGGGTAGATCTCTTGGGAGAGATATGAAGCCAAAGGGTTGCCAAAACTACGATCATGATGGACACTTTAAGCGGAATTGCAAGGCACCGAAGAAACAAAACAGAAAAAATCAAGAGGGTAAAAACATTGTCAACATCGCGGAAGATTCAGACAATGATGCTTTGATTTGTTCTACGAACTCTCGCAGTGAGTCTTGGATCGCAGACTCAGAAGTCCCGTTACATGCTACTCCAAGAATGGATATCTTACATAATTATGTGAAATGATCTATCTGGGTGATGATGAGGTCTGCAACACTGTTGGCAAGGGAAACATACAGATTACACAAACAAATAGGACAGTGCAGAAATTAAAGGATGTTAGACATGTACCAAGTCTGACACGGAACTTGATTTCAGCGGGTCAATTGTGTGAGGGTTGAGTTGTAACGTCACTCTCAACGGATGCTTGGAAGATGTCAAGAGCAACCATGGTCTTGGCTCACGAAAAAAAGGAAGGCACTCTATATGTATCAATGGGTTCTTATAGCAGCATTGTAGTGACAGTCTCTGGGGTTGATGCTAGAGTGTGGCATCAAAGACTGGATCACACGAGCGAGAAAGGGATGAAGGTGATGATGTCAACGGAGAAAATGTCGTGGTTGAAATCGTTGGACTTGGACTTTTATGAGGATTGTGTTCTCAGAGAACAAAAGAAAGTCAGTTATACTAAGGTCGTAAGGACTCTTAAGACTGAAAGGTTGGAATTGGTGCATACTGATATATGGGGAACATCTCATGTACCTTATCTTGGCGGTTCTCGTTATTTTGTTACTTTTATAGATAATGCTACTCGAAAATTTGTGGGTATAATTTTCAAGCATAAATTTGATGTCTTTACTATTTTCAAGAACTAGAAAGCATTAGCTGAAAATAAGACGGGACTGAAATTGAAATCCAATAACGATAGTGAGTACTGCGATGGTGAGTTTGAGGCTAACTGTGTTGTGAATGAGATTAAGAGATTGAAAACTATCCCGAAGAAGCAGAGATAAAATGGTGTTGTTGAACGCATGAATAGAACTATCCTAGAGCGTGTGAGGAGCATGAGGATTTATGTTGGGTTACCTAAGCAATTCTGGGTTGACACAATGAATACTGCGGTGTACTTGATTAATAGGGGATCTTCAGTTGCTTTGAATTGTGGATTGCTGGAAGAGGATGTGCCAGGTAGAGAAGTAAATTTATCGCATTTACGCATTTTTGGTTGCAATGCCTATATGCATATAGAACCGGAAAATATGGGTAAACTTGATGTGAAATCTTTAAATGTGTGTTCATAGGCTATGGGACTGATAGCTATGCAAGATTGGAAGCTAGTGAATTGATTCTAACCTTGAAATATATGTCAATTGCTCTGTATAGTCCATCATTCAAAGATCTAGAAGACTCTGGAAGGGCCTCCGCAAGTGCACGAATCTGTCCAGGTTTCAAGTTTACATCAGAAGCAACCTCAGCCATGTAACTGTCTATCAACTTAGCAACTTTCTTTAAAGGTTCAGACGACAGTGAATTTTCTAGATCAGACGACAATGGAGAGAACAAAGTCGGTCTTTGTTCTGAACTTGTAAAATGATGAATCATCCGCTCAACACAGTCTGTGTTATACGAAGTATCAGAATCTGAATAACTGGGGATCAGCAGAGAATCAAGGCTTGCAAAATCCAGTTGCGCTCCTATTTTCCTCTCCAGAGAGTCCTGGCATAAGCCATTAACATCTAATATCAATGTGACGCGAAGAAGCCCAAGTAGGAACCGGCAAAAAGATTTCCCCTTCTTTTCTGGGAGCAGCTTGACAATGCTTTCCAAAAGTTCCCTCTGATCTACAACAGCAGGCCTCAAGTTGGAACTTGCTATTGTTCTGGTATTGGTAATTTGTCTACCTAGCCATCTCCCCAAGCCCGGAAGGTACTTGTTCGCATAATACATAATAGCACCCACCAACTTTTGAGGTCTTATACCTCTTCCTTCCATAGTCTGAATAAGTCTCTCAAATACACAGACACCGAGGTAGGATACATCTTCAAACCACCAGTCGGGTTCTGAGCTTGACGAGCTTCGGATTCTGGCACCAGTGTTTATTCCGTTCCACAGGATACTGCCCCCAGGGCTCTGAACCCTACCATACATCATCATGGGCCACCCAAATAAGCTAGGATCTGTACAAGCCATAATAGATACAGAATTTAAGCACTTGCTTATGATTTGGAGCTTGTCGGCTGTTTTTATGACTGGTTCAGAACTTTGAAGTGCTGTAATGCACTCTTTCCAATTCCCGAGCACATTCTTAACAAAGAACATTTCCGACCTAGAAAGCAAGTTATCTTCTCCATACTCATCTGTCATTTCAAGGTAGCCAGCTGCACAATATATCATTACGATGTTTCTGGCTGTAAATTTCACTCGAGCGTCATAGCAGAATTTAGCAGCAAGCAAGAAAGTGTCAGGGCCGCCAGGGAACCCTTCTAGAGTCATTGTGAAAGACCCCTCCCGAGCACTTTGAGATTCTTCTATTGTTTTTGCTACCTTCCCACATTTTGATATAAGAGGAAACTGGAGAGACATGCGTTAGTGTATATCTGATTAGAGTTTGATGGGAAAAAGCTTGTGGGCTTTACCCGACCACAAAAAAATGAAAAAAAGGTCATAGTACGTAAAGCATGAAGATCTGACACTTCCGCAACACCTCATATAAATAATATCATCTAAAAGTCTATAGAACTCTGAGATATGTGCAGTCTATGGACAACGAGTTCAACATCAATACTTAGCAACCCTGCCTTTTCGTGTCTCCTTTGAGAAAATGGGGTGATGAATAATGCAAGAACACAAATTCATCATGTTCGTTTTAAAGCCTACTGTCCCTTGGCGACAATCAGCAGAAGAATTTCACTATGGACTAGGATAATTCAGTAAACCAGTAAAATTTGTAACTCTCACAAAAAGAAACTAGAGCATACAAAACCCCTTATACATAAGAAAATGTTGCATAATGAATCACGTCGTAAATCCAAAGGTAATGGATCGGATTGGCCCCCTACTTAATCGTGTGGAATGGTTTGTGATTGGGTTATAATCATAATCAGGGTCGAACTCGAGACAACCCACGAGGAGAAAACATAGCATAAAGCTATACCTGGTGAGAAAAATCAGACAAATATCAAAGATGTGTGAACACTAGTCCATTAGATATTTCTTAGAGTCCATTTTATCAGCAAGATAATGGCAGAAAGTGATGGAAAGTCAAAATGCTCACTTGGTAGGAGCTTCAATAGCAAGAAAATGATATAAAGTGCAAGAAATCATAAATTCCCATACAACCTACTCATGCATGCTATGAAGCACGGGTACTCCGAAAATAGTGCCGTACGAGTGCCGGGTACTCCGTGGGTACGGGTACGGGAGTAGGTACGGCAAAAAAGTACCCGATACTTTTACCAAAATGGGTATGGTTTCGGTACTTCTCGGGTACGGGAACGGGTATGGCAAAAAAAGTACCCGGTACGGCAAAAAATTATCGGCACTTTTTACCAAAAATGGGTATGACTTCGGTGCTTCTCGGATACTTCTGTGTGTACGTTTGGCAAAATTCTATTTTTTTATAAAGATTTTCAATGGCTAAAGGTAAAGAAATCAGAAATATTGGGGGTTTAACTATAGTTTTAATAACTTAAGATACTTACTGACCTAAAACACATACGCTACGTTAGGTTTTTTTCTCATTCCCGTTCATTCCCGTTGTGTGGTTACGATAGACATCTCCAGGCCGGCGACCAACTTCTCTCTAGTCAGCGGCCTCCTTCTGCCTCCTTCTCTCCAGCCGGCGACATCCTCCTCTCCGGTCGGCGACGTCTTTGGCGATTCCTATATCGATTGATTCCTCTCTCCGGTGACCTCCTATCGCAATTTCTCTCTCTGGCGATTCCTCTCCTCTCCATGATGTATCTATGATCCTCATACCTTGAAATCTGCTCTCTTTTGTTTTCTGTGTTTTAGGAATTTGTTTTGATGTGATTGTTATCTAGTTCCATCCTGCAGATCATGAAACATACCTATCTTGATTTTGATTTTGTAATTGTTTTATTAATTATTTCAGTGTTTTGTAATTTTCATATTTTTAGGAATATTAGTTCAACAAGCAGTATGTGTTCAATGTTCATATTTTATTAAATTCTTTCAATGTTGTTTCATTGAAGTTTTATTCATGTTGTTTTTTTGGTAGTAAAAATTTTCATATTTTATTATTACACAATGAAATATAGTATAATAATAAATAAAATAGTAAATAAATTCGTCGTACCCACGCCGTACCCGTACCTTACTTTTTGAGTTAGTATCGTTTCCCGTACTCGTACCCGCACCATACTCGTACCCCATACCGGTGCTCATGCTTCATGGCATGCATGTAAAGTTGTCTGCTTGTCTTCCTATTTCCTGCTAAAGACAAAGGTTTAGACTTCACGTGAAACTTATCTGCGATTTGAATCTTAAATCTATCCCTCTTCTCCAACAACTTGCTCTCAAAATATAGTGTTACTGTTACCTTAGTCAAATACGTAATTTTTTTTTTATAACTCAGGTGTCCGGGCCAGCTTAAGCGCACCACGACTAGTCCCGAGGGAACCAATCCCAGCGCCAGCTACTGGGGGCCTCGCTTATAGCCAGAGCTTCGCTCTGTGCGGCTGGCCCAAAGGATAGGATGTTTCCAAGAGGTTTCGATCCTGAGACCTAGAGGAGGAGCAAACTCCCAAGTCAAATACGTATTTATGTTTGTGACTTTCATGGAATCCGAACAATATGATCGAAATTTTGCAACACTTCCATGCAAATTCTTCCTGGTCAAGTAATACAAACAAGAAAATAATTTTTTCTTGCTTTCACTTCACTTTCTATCTTTTTCATTTTTCATCCGATTTCTCTTCCAAAAAAAGGAAAAGGAACCCTTAGTATACATGCCAATTTTTAGAAGAGAATAGATGGGCATTACCTTGTGCAGATGGAAGGTTGTTCCTTCGACAATTATCGTGAGGTCACGTGGCAAACCTGCATCACATAACCTGTCAAACCCATAAGAGATTCATACCACACAATTCAATACTGAATTGAAATAATTTCACCACCAAAGTGATCACCCCAAACCAAAAAAAATCCTTTACAGAAGGTTCCTCTCCATTTCAACCCGCTTCCAGTCCGATCCCTAGCCACAATTTCAAGTGGGTTTCACAAAAAACTTGTGGGGAGTGCATTTCACTGGATGCTTTGCTGATTGGAGAGGCGGATTCCTTTCTTCAATTCAGCAACATACTTCCTTCATGAAAGTCAATAATACATGCAATTTCTTTCTTTCATTTTGTTGAGTTGTTACAAGTTAAAGAACAAATCAAAACAGATTTTATTGTAATTAAATGCAAACATTTATTGTGAAAGTTGAAATAAGAGGAAATATGATCAAAAGTGAACCAGGGAAAAGAATTCACACATACA
>NMUG010007545.1:0-12027 GCA_002855965.1 Monotropa hypopitys
ATCAAATCTCACCCCATAATTTCCTGATGAAATCTAATTTTCTATCTTCAGCTGATATTTAAGTACCGCTCCTAGAATTATACCCAAATCTAAAATCAACTATGTGCTGTTTGTTCCTTCAAAAACAAAGTTAGGTCACAACTCTTGTGCGCCGATCATACACCACCACACAAAAGCAGAAAAAGAACAAGAAACGAGACACAAAGGGAGATGGTTTTATTTCAATCCGGGAAAAAAATCCGAGTTTTGTGTTACACACTCACTCTCAATCTCACAAATAAAAATATCACAAATCTCTCGTGTATCTCTATCTCATACTCTGTCACTCACCTAAATAATCAAGTCTATTATGAGTATTTATAGAGTACAAAAGAAAAAACCCTAAACACTCCCTTTGGGCCTTAGCCCATCTAGCCCACACGGGGTGGAATCCCACAAAGTCTTCTTCAACACCCCTATGTTGTCTCTTTCAATCTGCTATCTCTGGCAAGCGTCTGTGTCACTAACCAATCGAGCATCCATGCACCACCAAACAGAGCACACAAAAAATCGAAAGAGTATCTTTGCAAATCCAGACTCCACAGCCAATCAGAAAATCTGAGTACCGCACCCCCTCAACTGAAATGTCTTCACTCGCACACCTTAAATCCGAGGTATCTGTGCTCTCCAACAAAAGCGCTCGCACCCCCTCAACCGGGGGCGTCCGAGACTCAATGGCTCGACAACCTTGGTGATAGTGTCCCTCCCTTTGTGTCGACAACTCTGGAGAGATCACTACCATCAAGCACATCAAGAGCAAAAGAAACTCTTTTTGGCTTCGTCGGGGCCCTTCCTATCACGACAGATCCCGCAAGCCTGTATAGCTCACCAAATCTCTTCCCCAATAGTATTTCACGCTCTCCAATAGAAAATCGAAGTACTCCAGAATCAGCAAGAACCCACATCCTCTCTCATCAAGCATCCCGAGAGATATCAAGTTCTTCTTCACTCCTGGCACCTGCCTTACTCCCGATATTTTCACAATTTTTCTACTTGGCACTCGAAACTTCACTGTCCCCTTGCCAATAACCTGATTCGTTGAACCGTTGGCCATTCAAACAAGACCTCCATCGCATGCCTTGTACTCCAAAAAATGTGATCTATCCCTGCAGATATGATATGAGCACCCTGAATCTAGTATCCAATCCAATTTCCCTGCATCTGTAGCGTCTAACACTGCCAATGCCAAATCATCATCGGAGTCTTGAATAGCCACTACTGCCTCCTTTGGTGAGATTCTCTCTTTCTCTACCTTAAACCTTGGACAATTCCATTTTATATGCCCCTCTTCTTAGCAATAATAACAAGTGAAAGTATGCCCTCTCGATTTGGAATGATTTATGCCTTCTTTCCCTCTGCTTCCTTTTCCTTGGTTCTTGTCCCTGTTACAATCCGAAATCAGTGCTCGTGTCTAGTCAGCATGTTCAGTCCCCATCTCTTTCCTCCTTGCCTCCTCATTGAAGATAGCATCCTTAACCATAACCATCGTCAACTTTCCTTCCGGCGCAGAGTTACTCAGGGAAACCATCAGCGTCTCCCAATTATCCGGTAGGGAACTGAGCAACAACAAAGCCTGCAACTCATCATCGAATTTCATCCCAACATTGGACAACTGATTAACCAAATTCTGGAACTCACTAGAATGCACAACAACCGAATCCCCAATCTTGAGCTTCAAATTCACAAGCCTCCTCATTAGTAGCGCCTTATTTCAGGATGTTTTTGACTGATACATCCCCTCCAATTTCATCTACAAAGCATAAGTGTCTGTCTCTTGGACTACATGATGAATAACCTCCTGTCCAACACACTAGCGAATCAAAGCAACCGCTTTACTATTCAGACTCTTCCAATCTCCAGTTTTTACATCCGTCGACTTGACTCTTGTGCGTTCCAAGGGATCACACAACTCCCTCAAAATAAGCATATCCTCCATCCGATGGTTCCAAACCACATAATTGGTCGCTGTTAATAGAATCATCACATTCATGTTAACCTCCGACATCTTAATCCACAATAAGCAAGAACAACAATATACGATGCTCCAACAATCACCAAAGTGCCAAAAATACGCAAAACCGCCAAAAACATTACACTAACCAGTGATATCCGAGTCGAATCTGCCCAAATGGACCCCGCGGAAGGATTTGGAACATCGAAACCAGTCTAGAACCACCTTGAACCATACTAGAACCGGACCAGAATGCCTCGAACCGACCCAACCCGTCGCCGCACGTGACCTCCACCCGCGCGAGTAGATCTTACTCGCGTACACGCGCCTCCTTCAACTGGTGTATGCGGCCTCCTCCGATGTCGTCCGGCGACCGACCTTACCTTCCCAAGATCGTCTCGTCGAGACGAACACAGTCGTACAATCAAATCTGAAATCCGATCACTCTAGGTCAGTCCAATAGCGAACAACCCTCTGTCTGTCTTCCGCACCTTCTTTCGATGTTTAACGTGACTGTGCGCTGTCCTCCGGTGACCAAAAACCATCCACCCACACACTGTGCTGATCGTCTCTGAGAATCGAACTTTTCCTTCTGATTTGGTGATCTCCAGTGCTTCAACCAAGGCTCTGATACCAATTTGTTGTGCGCCGATCATACACCACCACACAAAAGTAGAAAAAGAACAAGAAACGAGACGCAGAGGGAGATGGTTTTATTTCAATCCGGAGAGAAATCCGAGTTTTGTGTTACACACTCGCTCTCAATCTCACAAATAAAAACCTCACAAATCTGTCGTGTATCTTTATCTCATACTCTTTGTCACACCCCTAAATAATCAGGTCTATTATGAGTATTTATAGAGTACAAAAGAAAAAAAAACTAAACACTCCCTTTGGGCCTTAGCCCATCCGGCCCACACGAGGTGGAATCCCAACAACAACAATATATGATTAGAAATAAATATTCATGCCAATATGCACAATGTATTGTGATTAATAGACATGTCCATTTTATCACAATACTATTGATATTCCACTCTACTGGACTAATTCTGACAATATAATTATAATACAAAATGCATGAATAATTTATCAACATTAATAGTGGAAAAGAAGTATAGATTCCAAGGGTCTCCTTCCACATGTTAATGAAACTGACCTCTTTGTAAAGTATTCTCTTTCATTTGTCTGTCTGGTATCCTCCTATCTCAAATAAAATCTAATCCGATAAGGGAACCGACCATATCAGGTCAGCTCAGACATGAGTTCCAGCAAATAGCTCGACAAGGCCAAGTCAACTATGCGACAGAAGTCTAAGGCTTGACAGATCAACCCACCAATATTTATATAATAGATCTATCCTACGGGATGCATTTATGGAAAAGGCCTTGCATCTTAGGACGCCATATTGAACAGAGATCGTGCCCCCACATTATCAAGTGAGATTGGGGGCTACATTGATGCAGTTAAGCTACAAACTAGGAAATATCGGATACGGAACCTGACATTTATGTAAACCACCACACATTTCCTATTAGAGCGGATTGCAATTTGCTAGCTCCAAAAGGAAAGTAGGCTAGGTATATATCAGTAGAGACAGGAAGGGAAAAGGTATACAATTCACATTCATCTTCTTCCAAGTTCTCCCATCCTCTTACAAATTCTAACTTGATCGCCAGAGGCGGCTTGGACGACACCCCCACCTTGTGTCTCCTGTTCGTTGTTTTGCAGGATCGCTCAGAGGAGGTGTTGACCCAGGCCAAACCAAACATCAAACTACTTCATTAGTTAGTGTTGTTTGTGAGAAACTCTTTCCCAATTTTGGTGAATGGTTTTCTTGAATGATTCAGACTTGAACAAGTGGAAGAACGATGATAGTTGATGGTAGCCAAGTCCAGAATGGCCAAAGCTCTCGTGGTCCACATGCGGTCACGATGGAGATCTTCAACCAAATGCAACAACAAATGGAGGCCATGTCAAAGGCCTTAGAGGAGGAATGAAGGTAGAATCAGGGGATGCGAGAGAGGCTTACTGTGGAGACAAACCGACACCCCAAAGGAGATAATGCCCATCAGTTGGAAAACCCAATTAATGACCCCAATACAGACCTCCTTATGGGAAGCCAGGAGGTTAGCAATCAGGAGAGAATGGGGCAACCCCTGATAGACCAAAAGTAAAGCAAGATGTCTTAGCGGCCATGCAGACCCAAATTGACAAATTATAGCGCCAGATCAAGAGCAAGGCCCCAGTAATAGTGAACGAATTGGTCCAGAACACAGACTCCTCATTCACGTCCGAGGTCGTATGGATGGAGCTCCCATGAAAGTTCCAGATGCCTTCAATCGACACATTTAATGGCGTAACAGACCCACTAGACCACTTGGAGACTTATAAAAATCTTATAATGCTACAAGCAGTCCCGAACGCAACCATATATATCGTGCTTTCCCTATTACTCTTAAGGGAAATGCACAAATGTAGTTCAGTAAACTCAAACCGGGCACCATTAGCAATTTTATGGAGCTCATCAAGAGCTTCGCCATCTATTCATTGTTGGCGGAATATCAAACCATCAACTCATGTGCTGACCATAGTTCAGAGCCGTAAAGAATCTTTATAGGATTACATGACCCATTTCACGAAGGAGGTAATGCAAGTGGAGAGTGTGGACGATAAAGTCTCTATTAATGCATATATAGTAGGCCTGTGGTCTAGACAGTTCCTGTTTAATCTCCCACAATCCTTCCCAAACTATAGCAGAGCTTATATCGAGGGATCAGAAGCACATGAATGTTGAGGAGACTCTAAACACTGGGCGTTCGAGAGCGCTGCATGTGGTCGGATCAGCTTCTCACCATAATACTCGTTCGGTAGAGAAGACGAGAAGAGATCGACCTAACAATCCTGGACGAGATCAGAGGTCTATGAAGGAGGATCATAGAAGCTCGCCATAGAGGTCAGGCAGACCACCCATGCGATACTAGCATTTTACACCGCTTTTCGCCACGGTCGAGTGATTTTGGAGGATTTGCAGAGTGATCCTGACCTGAAATGGCTAGGAAAACAGACTGAATAGAAGATCTAGAGATAAATATTACAGGTTTCATCATAACTACGGTCACAACACTGATGACTACATTGATTTAAAGCAGCAATTTGAGGAGCTTATCCAGAAAGGTTGCCTCAGGAGGTTTATGACCGGGAAAGGTTAGAAAAACTACATAAGGCAAGAAGACCCGAGAAGGGACAAAGTTGACAATAAAGATAGGCATGAGGATGGAGCCTTGGGTGAAATCAAGGTCATCCACGGTGGATTTGAAGGCAGAGGAGAATTGAATTCAGCCCGGAAGGCTCATCTGCGATGCCTCTGAGCAGATGACCCTATGGATGTGTGTACTATCGGAAAAAATACCCAGAGCTGAAGAGGATATTACAATCATGTTTTCCGAGGAAGACAAACTGAGAACTAATTACCCGCATGATGACCCCTTGGTGGTAACCATGATTGTCGCCAATTTTAAAACCAAAAGGATTCTAATTGACAATGGGGATTCTGTCGATATCCTCTTCCTCAATGCGTACGACCAACCGAAGATTGGATGAGACAGACTCTGACCCATGAAGTCCCTGGTGGGATTCTCAGGGAAACTCGTCTACCCCAAGGAAAAAATTGCTCTCCCCGTTACCATGGGAGAAGAAGGCATGCAATCAACTCAGATGTTAGATTTTTTGGTAGTGGACAACCCAATTGCATACAATGCCATCATCGGACGGACAACTCTAAACAAACTCAAGGTTGTGATTTCAACTTATCACATCAAGGTGAAGTTTCTTACACCCAGTGGAATCGGGAAGATGAAAGGAGACCAGAGGGAAGCAATAGAGTATTACAACTACTCCATCCGGCATCTTGGAGAAGCTTTGATGACAAAAACCCTATTAGCCGACAGTTTGGACACCCGAGATGAAGAAAAACTTCACAAAGAAGAGGCGTTAGAAGAGCTCATGCAGATTCAACTTGAGCTGTGCAATCGGCACCGAATGATCAATTTGGGATCAACTATGGGGCCAGAGATCAGGAATGACATGATTAAGTTTTTGAGGAAAAAAGGATGTATTTACTTGGTCCCACGACGATATGCCAGGAATTGACCCACGGGTCATCATGTATAGGATATGCATGGATCCCACCGTGCGACCAGTGAAGCAGAAAAAGAGAGTTTTTGTTGTGGAAAGGAGTAAGGTAGCAGTTGAGGAGATGAACAAGCTTATTAAGGATGGATCAATTAGGGAGGTCAATTATACCGACTGATTGGTCAATGTGGTGATGGTTAAGAAGGCAAGAGGAAAATGGCATATATGCGTTGATTTCACCGACCTTAACAAAGTGTGCCCAAATGACAACTTCCCGTTACCTTGCATAGATCATTTGGTGGACTCCACGACAGGGCACGACCTTCTCAGTATCATGGATGTCTTCTCAGGATACAATCAGATCAGGATTGCCGAGGATAACCAGGAGAAGACGTCATTCATTACCGACCAAGGGTTCTATTTGTTACAAAAATATGCCATTTGGTCTTAAAAATACTAGAGCAACCTACCATAGACTGGCCAATAAGATGGTCAAAAACCAGTTTGGCCAAAATGTGAAGGTGTGTGTCAACGACATGCTCGCAAAGAGTTTAAGGGTAGAAGACCATGTGAATGATTTGAAAAAAAAACCTTTGGCATCCTACGAAGGTTTAAGATGAAGCTCAATCCCACTAAATGTGACTTTGGTGTAGCGTCCGGAAAGCTTTGGAGTTACATGGTATCACACAAGGGCATAGAGGCAAATCCGGAGAAGATCAGGGCCATCTTGGAGATGCAATCACCTCGCACAGCGAAAGAAGTGCAAAGACTAACTGGTCGGGTGGCGGCCCTCAGTTGTTTCATATCAAGGGCAACTGACAAATGCCAGCCTTTCTTCAAGATTCTGAACAAAGAATTTCAGTGGACCCCGGAGTCGAGGAAGCTTTTTAGAGGTTGAAACAATATCTACAGTCCCCACCTCTGCTCAGCCGCATGAAAAAGGTGAAATCTTGTACCTATACATTGTAGTATCCTCTCATGCTGTGAGCTCAATCCTAATCCGATAAGAATTGGGGATTCAACATCTTGTATACTACTCCAGTTGGGCACTAAGGGTTCCGAAGACTAGATATCCAAAGGTAGAGAAGGCGGCATTTGTAGTAGCGACTGCTGTCAGGAAGCTACGACCTTATTTACAAGATTATTCCATCAATATCCTATCCGACCAACCATTGCAACGATCCCTACAGAACCCAGATACCTCCGGAAGGCTTGTTCAATGGTCGGTAGAACTGGGAGAGTTCGATTTTGAATACTCCCAAGATCGGCAATCAAAGGTCTGGTACTAGCGAATTTTCTGGTAGAATATACGTGCCCAGAGGAGCCAATAACCAAAAAAATCAAACTGCGACCATGGACCTTATTTGTGGATGGATCGATGACCAAGGAAGCTAGTGGAGCTAGACTAGTATCGTGGAACCCAAAAAGTGACAGATTTAGGTATGCCTTAAGATTTCGATCAAAGCAACCAATAATCAAACAGAATATGAAGCTGCGATTGCAGGGCTCTGTTTAGCTAAGGTAATGGGAGTACAAAAGTTAGCATCCATCATCGATTCACAATTGGTGGTTGGCCAGATCAATGGAGAATTCGAGTCAAGGGAGGAGAATATAGGAAAATGCCTATGGGTGGTGAAAATCTTAATGAAAGAATTTGTGTCGTTTACTATTTATCAAGTCCCGAGGGAGGAAAATGCTAACGTAGACCAACTCACTAGACTGGCCACCGCCAAGGAAGAGTTCATATCAGCTGTAACACTACTTCAGCGCCTTGATAGATGAAGTACGGATAAAGTGGGAGTAGAAGTAAAATCGCTGGATTATTCACGTTCATAGGCCGACCAGATATTCCAATACATAAAGCATGACACATTACCCACTAACAAAGATTAGGCAAGGAAACTCAGAATCCAAGCTTCCAGATATGCCCTAATGGGAGATGTTCTATACCGTAGAAGTTTCACCTTGCCTTATTTGTGATTTTGACAAAATTGGAAACTGATCACGTGATGGGAGAGGTGCACAAAGTGATCCGTGGGGCTCACCATAGTGCTCGTACACTGGCCTATAAGACTATGAGACTGAAATATTACTGACCAACTATGCAGAATGACCGTGATGAGCTAGTAAAGAAGTGTGATGTGTGCCAAAAGTTCACAAACATTTCACATAAGCCTTTCACTGCCCTGTCACCTATTAGGGGATCATGACCCTTCTTTGAATGGGGGCTAGACCTAATTGGGCCCCTTCATAAGGGGAGGAGCCAGATGCAACACACTATAGTTACAGTCGATTACTTTACCAAGCAGGTAGAGGCTAAGGCACTAACTACGATCATCACAGGAACCATAATTGATTTCCTATAGAAAAACATAATCTTCCATTTCGTTTTGCCAAGAGTATTTATGGCCGACCTGGGTAGACAATTTTAAAGTACGGAGTTCAGAGACTACTATATCCCCAAGGGAATACATGTGCATGACACTTCTAGGGCATACCTAAGGTCCAATGGGCAAGTAGAAGTGACCAACCGAGAAATTAAGAAGGGGATAAAGAGGAGGCTACGAGCAGTAAAAGGAGCTTGGCTTGATGAGTTGCATGTCATCCTCTGGGATTATAGAACAACTGCGCACACAGCAACAGACGGGACCCCTTATGCTATGACATTTGGAACTGAGGTCGTTGTCCCAATCGAAGTGAAGCTTCTCAACTACAAACGATATCTTTCAGCGAACAGGAAAACGAGGAGGACCTGAGGATAGAACTAGACCTCCTGGAAGAAAAAAAGGGAAATTGATGCCCTCAAAGTACCAACATATCAACTAAGAATGACTAAATACCACGATGCCTTGATCAAGTCCAAATCATTCATACCTGGAGATCTTGTGCTCAGGTTGATCTTGCTGGCACGAGGATCAAAAAGCTCGACCCAAATTAGGAAGGCTCATATCAGGCGCTAAGGAACTCCAAGGCAGGAGCATATCGACTCGCTACCCTAAGGGGAAAAGAGGTGCCCAACTCATGGAATGCCGAGCACCTTAAATTTTACTGTAAATGAGTTATTTTGACTGCTTAAGTTTTTCTGATCATTATTTTTTTCGATTTATTGTCAATGGAGTAATAAAAACTGCAAGGGGCTATTCATTTTCTTTTGTACTACTCTGTTATGTTTGTGAGTTTCGGCAACAGACTGGTCCAAGGGCCATTGAACTCCGTAACAATAACATCTAACATCTTACGATATCAAAAAATCCTAAAGGATTAGAACGCGAGTTCAATCTCCCAATGTCAAAACAGAAAATGGGAAGATAAAGATCTAAATCCCAAGAAAGAGGTCTACAGGCTCAACAAGCACTAGAGTCTATGAGCTCTGGACTTAACCGAGCCAGATACGTCTGCTCAGTACGACAGTCCTAAGGGACAAATAAATGTAGTGCCAAGGCATACATATCATAACATGATAGCAACTAATCAATCCATACATGTCTTCTCGGTACCATAGTCTTAAGGGACAACAAACACGATGACAAGGCATGCTATCTATCAAGTGCTGAGCCATTCCGTGCCTCCCCATTTAGGGGAGCAGGAAAATGAGAAAAATAAAAGCTACAATAGATCATTAAAAATGCCAGGGCACCCTTAAATGCTTAAACAAAATGAGTTTACGAAGTTATTTTTATTACAAACAAGGCAACTTGGCCAAATAAAAAAAGAAAAGAAGAAGAAGACATCATTATGTATTTTTGACCCCAGGGTCAGCTTGTGTGGAGTCAATTTCAACTTGCTCTTCGGTAGCCACGAGACCAACCTTAGCATAAGAAAGGCCAGAAGGAGTGTCATCTTTCTTCGCTATCAGGTCCAAAATCTGATATGGTTGGTATTTTGGTAGTTGATAATTTTATGATTGACAAAATATAATTATTCATTGTAATCTTTATTTTTAGAAGCATTTGTTTTAGGAAAGTGGAAGAATTTAAATAGTCATGTAATATCTTTTGTATTCCTTATTTTTAGAGTCGTATATAGTTAAGAATCATTGTGGGAAGATGCATATATGTCACAACATCTTTGGAAAGCTTGGGGTTGCCAAAAACGAAGATTTTATCCATCCAGAATCCCTCAAGCGAAGTTATAACCGCTCAAGCCAAGTTCAGCAAGGCAAAATCCCTAGAGTCGAGCTCAAGCGAATTGTGGAGCAACAAAACTCGCTCAAGCGAATTCCAAAGTCGCTCAACAAAAGCAGTCTATTTAAGACACCGTTGCTCGAGGTTTTTAGATACAGATATACAGAAGGATTTTGGGCTGTGGTTTTCAAGACAGTATACCTCCCAAACTTCTATTATAGTCCTCGGAGAGTTTATAATGATTTATAAGATTCATGAGTTCTTAAGTTCATACCCAAGGAGTTCATTCATTCAAAGGAAGAATCAATCATTCGAAGCTTTCAACCATTTCAATCAGAATGCACGTGAATTCTTAGCTGTATCGAATCAGAGTGGTGCACATGGATTAAAAAGGTTAACTTAGAGGCATGTAGGTAGAGTCTTACTACCGTGGGTTTCTTGTAACCGCTAGCTCTGTAAGTTAAGAGTTTATAGTGTTTGATTCATTTCTGTGGTTTTTATTCATTTAGGAATTTTTCACGTATATCCTTGTGTTCATGTTTGGTTGATTCATGTTCTCTATTATTCCTTATGCCTGCTAGTTTAATTAAGCAATCGGTGAATTAATTAAATCAAAATAAACAAACGATAGGAATAGAGTATTGCAATATTGCAAACTTGGATTTTTCATTTGGTATCAGAGCAGGTCACTGATTATTTTTGGGTTTAATCACCTTGAGTGGATCTTTAGTTGCGTAAATCATGAGTCATTTACATAGAATTGTTTCTGTTTGGCGCATATAATTTTGATTATTGAAAATTAAGAATAAGAGTCATAATGAAGGTTGTTGATGAAAATATATGAGATTCTTGTATTAATGGATATAAATTTTCTATTAAGAAAAGTGATTCTAATGTTATTAGGAAACCCATATCTGAATAAATAAATATTGAGAAAGATGCTTTACAGTTTAATAATTTTGCCCTTGAGATTTTGTTTGCAGCTGTTGATTCTAAACGAACACATAAAAATCGCAAATTATAAGATAGCCAAAGAAGTTTGGGATATTCTCGTGATATGTCATGAAGGAACCAGTGTCATCAAACAATCCAAGCGTTAAATGCTTACAACTGAATTTGAAGTCATCGGAATGCAGGAAGATGAGACTTTCAATCAATTCTATGCCAAACTGATAGGTATCGTTAACAGATGTACTAATTTGGGTGAGTCTATTCCTCCTTTTTGCGTTACTAAAAAGATTTTGCATTCTCTTCCTGATCGTTTTAAAACAAAAGTAACTATGCTTGAGGAAAAAATAAAAATAAGTGAAAATCCGTCAAAGAGATAGTTGACATTCTTCAAACTTATGAATCCGATTTGTTACAATTTGAACCCGTAAAATTGAAGAATGTTTTTGAAAGTAAATCGACTGCTTTTAAAAG
Organism: Monotropa hypopitys; assembly: GCA_002855965.1. Taxonomy (NCBI): domain Eukaryota; kingdom Viridiplantae; phylum Streptophyta; class Magnoliopsida; order Ericales; family Ericaceae; genus Monotropa; species Monotropa hypopitys. The sequence goes on from NMUG010007545.1 coordinate 11,671, forward strand.
TTCAAATAATCACAAGTTTAGAAACAATGAATGCTTTCTATAGTAAGTTTAAGAAAATTTTAAGATTAAAAATAAAGAAAACATAAATTTCTCAAATAATAATAGAAAAGAAGGAAAATGTCCAGAATGCTTTGGATATGAAGGATTCAGTCATATCACTAAAGATTGTGCCCATAAAAAGAATAACAAGGTTTTTAAAACCGTTTCTTGGGATGATAGTGGTTCTGATAAAGAGGATAATAAATGTAATTTTGTTGTAAAAGCTAATTGTTTGGCTTTTGCTGCTTCTATGACTCCAAATATTAAATCTGATTCTAGTTGTTCGGAATTGAGTGATAATGATGAGAGTGAGGAAGA
>NMUG010007546.1:0-12025 GCA_002855965.1 Monotropa hypopitys
TCCGCTCGTCTCCCGAAGCGGCGGCACGCGTGGGGCGGTCATTCCCAACGGTCGTCAGTCAGTCTCGAGCAGTGTGCATGGGTCCCAGTCATTAAAAACGCATTTAGTGAGGCGCCACTCCAGAGGATGATGGTTGCTCTTATTAGGCTAAGTGGAGCGACAGCGTTTTGGCAACCCTAGAAGAATCATAGCTCCGCCCACTTCTGCTGCGCGGCTGAAGCAGCCAGAGCTAGGAGGCAATTGTGGTAGGAGATATTCGGATTCTCCACGTGTAAGTTTACACAGCCGCACAGCCTGCCGCAGTGCGGGTTGAAACCGCCACGTCACAAAGATTATATAGCAGTGCGGGTGAGATCTGCCCCCGTGCGGCAAGACTCCCCCAGTACGATGCGTGTCGGACCAGACATGGTACAGCTAGGCACGTGTCTCAGTAACGCCGCTGTGCGGCACCCAGTAATATGGCAAGAGGGGACAAAGCAGACAGGAAGTACACGCGTCAGCACGTCAGAAGGCGGCGCGACAGCACACGTGTCAGAGTCTCTCTCCCCAACGGTTTTCCAGTACTCGAGACAGTAAAAAGGCGTGCAGACTTCTTGTCTGGCCGACAGCGTGGCAGACCTATGCTCTGCCCAAGAAGGGACAAGCGTACGGTCCAAGAAAGGACCTCGTTCCCGGTGAGGAACTTGGGACCCGGAAGGCTCAGTATAAAAAGAACACTTGATCCACCTGAGAAAGGTACATGCTATTTTGCTCCCAGAATTCTCTTGCGCTTTGAGTTCACAGTTTTTACTTCTCCTCCAAGGACTAACTTAGCCATCGGAGAGCCTTCCGGCCGCTAGAGGCGGGAGGTCTCTTGACGGTTTTTTCTGAGCGCAGGTCTAGGTACAACCGGAGCAACGTAGCATGAAGCATCTAGTCCACCGTAAAAGTCACCGTTTACAGGCGAGGGTAGTGTAAGCTCATTTTACCCCCGCACAAATAGTAAAAGGCACCACATTCCATTCTGTCGGAAAATATGGCGAGGCTCTGTTAAACTGCAACAGTATCAAGGAAAATGGACGAGAACTTCCATGTTGTTCTGGATTACCAGCGAGAAGCTGGTAATCCAGAAGGTGACTATATAAGCTAAAGTTCAACCACCTATAAGACATACATGCTATTTTTTCCTTAGACTCAAACTTTGTACTTTCATAGAGTTTTCTCTCGATAAAGGAATAAATTACTTATTGGAGAGCCTTCTAGCTACTAGCGATAGAAGGTCCTTTAATCCTTATTTGTGAGCACATAGATAATGAGTGCAAACGAATTAGCAAGATATTAAGTTGGATCCAGAAAATCCAATCACAGAACTCTTCCGGCGAAGGTAACTACCTTCGTATTTTACCCCACGTAGTCTCCATAAAAGGAAAAATTCCTAAAGACAGACTAAGAAATGAAAAGAGGGATCAACAAATAGGAATGGATGGATTATTTTATCTAAGAAATGCATTTCCAAAAAGGATATAGAACTTGAAAGAGAATGACCTAGCTATGAACCTGTAAAAAAGCCAAAAACTTCACTCAATACCATGTGTGCTTCAGAATAAGGTTAAAACCAATTCCACACACATTGGAACAAAAGGTATATGTTTCAAGAGATCTCAATATTACATTCAGAGACTGTAAATTTGGTAATCAAGTAAAGTGAAATTGTATTTCCTAACATTTTTTTGGTTTAAGTCTGTTATGGGTACTTTTTTTTTCAAATTTATCATCTTACAACCTTTTACTCAAGTTGTCGTGGTGGAATTTAAATTGTATTTTTTTACTCCAGATGATAAAATGAACCATATCAAATACTTAAATTTTAGATAGAAAGATTGCAATGTTATATTAATTGATCAGTTACTCATTGCGTTATGAAAATCTAATGAACAAGTTGCAATTTAGATATCATACTGACAGATATCGGAACCCTATATTATTTGGTCAGCAGTCATTAACTTATGAAAATCTAACCCACAAGTAATTGCAATTCAGATATGATATGTGTGATTGCAATGTTAGGATTGTAAATTGCAGTCCCTATGGGGTTGTTTGTTTTTTCGAACACAGAATCTGAGTACCGGATTTGCTTTTGCAATAACCTATGCCTCTTTATTACCACAGAATAAAGCTATCAACCCAACGAAACAAACCACTAAAGAAAGGACCTCTCTCTCTCTCCTTCTCTCTCTCCATGTAAAAGAGACGAAGATCGTTTTTTTTTTAAAACAAGCTTTCACTTTTTTTTTTTAAAGAGACGAAGATCGTTGTTTTTTTGGTCGTTAGGTGTACTGAAGACTGATAGAGATGGCGATATTGTCTGTGTAAGTGGGGGATATGATCTGAAGAAGAAAGAAAAAGTGAAAAAGAAGAAGAGAAACAGAAGAAAGTGCTTTAGAAAAAAACCAAGTTGGGTGTGTGTATTTTAACTCTTATATGAACATTCATGTTCATGGCCACATGCTTAGGCACGTCATCTCTCTCTCTCTCTCCAAGTTCATCTTCTCAAAATTCTATGCCCACCACGTTCATCCTCATGTGCTTGATAATATTTGTGCCAGATTTGTGGTCATATCCATTATCTAGGAGAAATTTTTAGATGCCAGTAGGGTATCATGTGGCGGTGCCCTACACTTAATGTTCCACGTGTGTTGTTTTTGTACACGTGTTACGTAAATTCTGTATCACGTGTGGAGGAACAACACACGTGACAATGCAACATTGGCTGCAGGGCATACCCGTCTTTCACCAAAAAAATTGTCATTATCTAGACCTCATTCATGCAAATTGCACAAAAGTTGATGAATTGTAAATGATGGAGAGGAATAAAAAATAAGTAACACACATCTTGAATTTTAATTAAACACTCCCATAACATAAAGATTATAAAGACGAAGAAATCATGTTTTTCTCTAAGACAACTTTGTAATTCATGTCTTGCACCTTTATATAAGCCCTCTATTTATAAAAAAAAATTAGGGAATTGAGATAATTAAAATGAGTCATCAATGACCTCAAAACTTTGAAAATTTGGAGAAAGTTTGACAAGTTTTTTGATAACTTTGGCAATGGTTGAATAAGTGAAAAAATATACGATTTGTTCTTGAATACAGGTTTAATATTTCAACATCCGGATTAATTTCGATTCTCTTTTGGTGTCTTGATTTCATGCATTATCTTTATACATCATACTTCGGCAACTTCGTAAAAATACTTGCAACCTGATATTGTGTTCTGTATGACATCAACTTTACTTCTTTATTATTGACATGCTCTCTGATGTAATGATACTTTGTATCAATATACTTGTTACATTCATGAAAGATTGAAATCTTTCCAATAGCGATTGCTAATTGATTGTCGGTATAGACTTCTATAGGTTCTTCTTCAGTTAGCATATTTTTCATCCATATAGCATGATATAGAGCTGAGGTGGAAGTAATACACTCAACTTCACGAAGATAATGTCACTGTCATCTGCTTCTTGGATGACCAAGTGAAGCAGTGTCTCCAAGAAAGAATGTCGAGTCGATTGTACTTTGTCATTCATTCAGGTCTCGTCCTCAATCACTGTCAGTCTGAAGCCTTCACAAGTTGAATAAAAGATTTCATCGTTGATTGTACCTTTAATGTAGCATAGTATTCTATTGGAAACATTCAGATGGGAATGATCTGGTATCTCCATATAAAGGCTGACAAGGCCTACTCCGTATAGAATATTTGTCGTTGTACATGTCAGGTAGCAGAGGCTTCCTACCAAACCCTTGAAATAAGTCGAATCAAAGTCTTCGACCTCACTTTTGAGTTCTACCCCACTCCTCATTGGAGTAGTCACTGGATTGCATGTCTCCATACAAAAGTGCTCGAGTACGTCTTTGGCATATTCGATCTCAGAGATAAAGATTCCACTCCTTTTTTAGAAACTTCAATTCTGAGAAAGTGCACCATGATTCAAATATCTATCATCTCGCACTCTTGAATTATTGTCTGTTTTAATGCGTCAAACATATCTCAGTGCCAATGAAGATTAGATCAACCATGTACGAACACACATATACTATGCTTCCATCAACATCTTTCTTCACATACAGTACATCCTCGTATGGACATTTGATAAATCCATTCTCTTAGAAATACTTATTTATTAGAGTATTCCAAGCATGCAAAGCCTGTTTCATTCCACATAGAGCCTTTACCTATATGTACACCTTATCTTCACGACCTTCCTTGACATATCCTAGTGGCTATTCGACATAGATTTATTCTTCTACAAATCCATTCAGAAAGACAAACTTGACATATAATTAGATCCTTCATTGAACAATTAGTGAAATCATTAGCCTAATAGTCTCCAGCCTAGCAATAGGGGAGAACACTTAGCCATAGTCGATGCCTTTCCTTTGCTTGTAGCCCTTAGGCACGAGCCTGGTCTTGTATCTTTGAATCTCTCCTTCAATGTTCTTCTTGGCCTTGTAGATGTACTTTATTGTGATAGTTTTATGGCCTTCTGGAAGACTAGTCAGTCCACATATCTTATTATTTTCAATGACATGAATCTCTTCATCTATAGAAACTCTTAATTTCTCTTCTTGGTTAGAATCCTAGAAGCTAATTGGATCGCAACTCATTAGTACTTGAAGACAGATCATCCAATGTTAGCATTTTTCCGGATATCATATCTGGAAATTCTTATACAACATAAAAAGATGATTCACTTCTTTGTGGTGGGGGGGAATCATGACAAGGTGATGTATGTTCTTCTAGATTTATTGGTACTCCTCCAATTTGTATTTTGTTCTTCATCTTCTAGAGTCAGATCCATATTCATGGTGGTCTCTATCTGATCCCAACTCTAGGATTTATTCTACTCAAAATAATATCTCTATTGTGGAATATCTTCTAGATTATAGGATTAATAAGTCAATATCACATCGTCTTGTCACTATATCCAAGAAGGATACACTTTAGTCCTTTGTCTCTTCTATTTTGGTTGTGTGTTCCTCTCAAATTTTGGCATATGCAATACATCCAAAAAACTTGAGATGGTTTACTCCTCGATTGTGAGTGCACCATGCTTCCTGTGGTGTTTTAAGCTCCAAGCTCTTTGTAGGACACTAGTTGATTATACATACTACACATTTGAGTGCCTCATCACAAAATTTATTGGATATTTTTTTATCCTTCAGTATGCTTCTTGTAATACCCATCCTAGAAAATTTCATTTTAAATATCAATCTAATAAATAAAAGTATGTTATGGATGGCAATTAGGATAGTTAATTGCCTACGAAATGGTGTTAATGTTAAATTACCTTAAAAGATTTTAATGAGTTAGGAGCAGGGAATGAATAAATAGATAAGACAATTTGGAATTAATAGAGTTCGAAAAAAAATTAAAATCCAAGTTGTAGCATAGGCAAATGGTTGGAGTGGTCACTTCCTTCTTGGACAATGCCTAATTTTCTGGTAATGTAAGACCGGTAGATGAGAAAAACTAGAAGGAATGAAGAGTATAGTCCATTTCCGGAAAAGTGGCAAGTTAAGAGTAAGGTTTCCGGGAAAACAGGGGTGCATGGAAGGGCTAATTTTCTGATAAAAGGAGAGGTTATCTCTGAAAAAGCAGAAGGTAATTATGAGCTTCAGAAAGGTCCAAAAATAGAGTAAAAACACAAATGTTTGTCTTGTATTGAATCATTAATGACTTTGAATCAAAGGACAAACAAAAACCACCCGGATGGTTAAATGGGCAATTCAAGCGGTGGAGAAATTAAAGATAGGAGTATATTAGGGATCAAACCAAATAGATATAAGAGAGAGGAAAACATTCAGAGGGAGAGAACTGATGCGGAAGTTCAAAGGAAAGGTGGAGGTAATTTCTAATTTTTCCATTTTATTTTTGAAGTCACTGATAGAAACTATTTTCTGGGTTAAGAAATTCAGAATTGATTGTGGTTGAATTAAGTTCAGTTTGAGTATTAAGTCAAGAATTTAATGAGTCACCCCTTCTAATCCACTTTGAAGGTATCCAATTAAACCAATCTTTGGGTTAATTGGTTGGAAACAATACCTTGTGGTATTTTAGAATCTGGGCGTTGATTAATTATGGTATAAAATTTTAGGTATGAAATCGTATTGAAGAGTTGAGTGGTGGTGTGACTCAAGTGAACAATTTAAAGAGTCCACTGGAAATAGTAAATGAGGAATAGATTGATACATTTGAAAAATTAAGATTTAAGTTACTTGTAGATGAATTTTAGAAGGAATCGGAAGTGTGGAAAACAGAGAAAATATACTCTATTTTAACTTAGATTGAATAGTAGAAAATAGTTAAGATGAAGAAGAATTGTGATAGAGGAATAAGGGACCATTTACTGGTAATATGTGAGAGGATTTTTGGGATTTGGTAACAGAGGTGTTATATATTCATTTTCCAAAAGAGAGGGTCTTCATTACCGGAAAATGGAGAAGATGAGGGATGGAACCTTAGACCAGTGGAGTGGATTTCTGAAAAAGGGGGGGTTGATTTACCGGGAATTGGAGTTGCAATAAGTAATCCCAGGAGTTACAGAACTCTGGATTAGAAGTAAAGTAGAGGTGCATTACCGAAAAACCAAGAGTTAAATGAACTGAACCTTTGAAAAACTATTTTGAATATCCAGAAAACCAAGGATTAGACTAAGGTGACCTTTTAAGACCTAACTTAGACATATTTAAATGTAATCAAGATCTAACCTCATTGTTCCAAATAAAACAAAAAGGGGGTGGAAGGATATAAATGTAATGTTATAGTTAGTTCAAGCTTAGTTAGTAAAGTTGTCCTATTAAATGTTGTTAAAACTCTTATTTCAGGAGTTGATACGGTCACGATAGAGGTTCCAAAGAAGTAGACCAATCACTTTTACCAAGGCTAAGGTGACTGAATGAGTTATGTTAATTTTTAATGAATTGGCTGTTTGTTTCCTTTTTAATCTAGAATGTGGACTTAATGTTCTTAATGTATACTGAAGTCATGCAATTTGTTATGTAGTTACTGGATTCCATTATTAAGTTCCAAAAGTGGTGTTATTTGGAATTAACTATGGTTGTTGTTGGACATTTTTTATTGTATCAATTGTCAGGAAACTTGCAACAAGATGTTAGAGTTAAGTTGGACCTCGACTGTGAGCACATGAATCATTTATTCATGATCAAGTGTAGTGGTGTATGTGGTGATGCATTAATACAAAATTACATGCATTGTAAATGATTGCATTTTATGCTCCGAGCTTGTTTGAGTACTATTTGATGGTATCCACACTTAAATGTCATTCTTAAGCCTCGTGCTTGTATGGATACTAGTTGATGGTATTCGGGCTTAAATGTAATTCTTAAGTTGTGGGCTTGTGCATTTTCATGCATTGCATTGTTAATACATGAAATAAAAAGGGTGGTGCATATGAGACAACACATGTGGATTTAGAAGAAAGTCCTCCTTGATTGTACATCTAATTTTAAATTAGTTGTTGCTTTACTTGTGCACCTTATATTATTTCCATGACTTATAGATTTCATGTCTCGTATCTCATTCACTCCTGGAATACGTCTTTGGATTACAGTGTTTTGACAGGACTTAGGACGTCCACTACTGGTCAAGAGATTTAGGAAATCAAGGATAAATAGGAGTTTCATTCTGTTAATTCCAGTTGTAAAAATTTTGTAAGAACTTGTGTAATATTGGTAAAATGTTAGAAGAACTATAGAGTAACTATTTGTATCTTATGTGCTGGTTTTTATGCATATTTTCTAGTGTTGAAAAAAATATGTTATCGTTAATGTAATGATCCAGAATTTCATTTTAATTTAAAAGATGATTTCAGGATTTATTCAAGTAAATCTTTGATTTTGGGAGTTGGAAATGGGAGATTTTGTGGAGGAGAAGTGAAAATGGAGGTTTTAAATACTTCTTGAGATTGAATCATGCATAGGTGTTGGTGAATTAGAGATTTGAATATGTGGTTTTGATAGGTGCCTAAAAGCACCTATTTATATGTGTTAACATGGATAGTGTAAGTCCCGAGTTATTTCTATTTAATATATTTTGTTTAGTTTTTGGTGTTTCAGGTAATTAAAGTCCGGAATGCTTAAAATGGAGCCAAAAGCATGCTTGGCATGGTATGGAAATCTTAGGAGCAAGAGGTGTGCATCATTGGAGAAAGTCAGCAACAAAACAGACCAAACCTCAACTTTTCAGCAACCCTCGTCTGGACAGGGATTTTGGGAAGTCCGGACCAGCCTCCAGAAATTTACCCAGAGATCAAAAAGATCATGGTTCGAATGGGGGAAGGTCTGGTCCAGAAGGATTTTGGACTCCCTTTTATCTCTTGATCGGTGCTTCTACCCATTCTTTTTGTGGTGGAGATAGCGTTTGAATTTTTTGTTAGCAATGCAAACTCCCCTTCTTCATCGGATGAACAAGAGGAGGATTCGTCTACTTTAGTAGATTTGAGAGCAATGTTCTTTTTAACCTTAACCGGTTCGGTTTGAAGGTTTAAATGCATTTCCTCCGTCATTAGTGTGCCCATAAGCCCATCTAATATACAAGTAGAAAAGTCCATCGTTTGAAAAATGATTGAGGTTTTGGTTTTCCAAGCCTTAGTCATTGAACGAAGAACTTTCCTTAGGGAAAGAACCAAACCAACTCCTTTGTGAAAGAAGTGGATGTAAGTAGGGGAAAGATCTGTCCCTAAAGAACCATTATAAATTCTTATGTTCGTTGTCTCTTCTTCTTATCTTTAAATTTCAGTAGCTTACATACTTATAAGAATACGAAATGGCATACATATGGATTTGATTAAATGATCAACAAAGTAATTAGATTATTTCAATAATCTAATTTAATAATTTAGGGCATGAATAAAATAATTTAATAATTTAGGGCATAAATAAAATAATTTAATAATGGCAATAATTTAATTAAATGAATTATTCACTAGGAATAATTTGATTTACAATTCAAGCACAAAATTACTACCATTATAATTCCATCATAATTAAATTTATTCTAACTCAATAAATTTCATGATTTTAATTAAATGATATAACAATGAATATATTAATGAATGGAATTTTATTGACATGGATTTTCAAGACTATGAATTTTAAAGCATGAAATTATATGAAATTCTAATTGATTCAAGAAATTCAATCAATATATATAACAATTCAATTTCAATTAATTGTTTAAATGATTAATAATAATTAATAACATTATCAAAAATATCTAGGACCAACAGCTTTTAACAAAATATTGTTCAAGCTCTTCAAGAAACCTTTTGGCATTCGTCTCATCAGACATAGTGCCCATAAATGTCTCAGGAACTACATTCTTCATGATCATCTGACTTATGCGATTTGAGCGATCACACTAAGCCATTTCCCTCTTTTCAATTGGAGTTTTAGTCTCTGTAAGCTCGGCAGGACATGGCTCTCTAAGTAATTAATTGGAGTACTAGTCGCTAAGTCCAGATCCATGCTTCCCAGAGTAATTAATACATTAGCTTTTCAAGCCTTAAAATTTGTGCCTTTAAGTACTGGAATACTGTTCATATTGGCATTTATCGAAGCAACGTTGACATTGGTAACTTCATGGATAATTTACATAAAACAAATTCATGCTCACAAAAATTATAACTTTAAATAATAAAAATTCACAATAATTATTCCATCTCAAGAAAACAAGCACAACACAGAGTCTAGTCTTTTGATAGAGAGTCTGTTTGTAAGTAGTTTTCTTGTTGCAGAAATCAAACATTAATGATAAGATTCAATCAAGTGTTAAGCCTTCCTTTGGGCCGGCTTAATACTCACTATGAACACTTAATAACCATTCCATGTTTATTCCACAAGGATTGTAAATTTTATTAGGCAATATCAATCTTCCTTTGGGTCGGCTAAAACTCCCATAAAATTACAATCACACATAAAGCCCTGCTTCTAGGGCAATAGTGCACTCAACATGACTGTAAAAGCCTAGAATCCACCTACCCATGTCGTCCCTGAGAACTCCATCACATCTTGCTACACTGTGAGTGATAATCCAACACCCATCCGTATTGAGTTTCAAGTGACCTGCAAGCGGGCTTAGCTAAGAAGACAATAAACTCCTATCGACATTATCAAAAAGAGAGGAGGAGTAGGCTACCGAAATCTCAGTGAAGTAACTAAAGATACTTCTCAAACTTTGGGGTGTGCTAAGATGGTGCTCTCTCTCTACCCTCTCTCTCTCCCTCTCGCCCCTGTTGCCCTGTGGTGAGTATGGATCCTAGTTTGCTCCGATGGCAGAAGACATTCGAAAACTTTTACAAGATTATGAAGCTCGCGTTGAGTTGTTAGGACTTTCTAAAGTCGATGCAGAGGTTAAGGAGGGTTCTAGTATCGAAGGTGTTTTGAACTCTGGTGCTAGACAGAGGCTGGTTGTAGATGAGTCCGGTCGTAGCATTGAGGGTGATCCCGAGGTGGGGGGAAGGCTTCAAAAGGATGTTGGTGGCGCATCCAGTTCAGGCCTTCCAACGGGGGAAGTATTCTCGCTGTTCATTGGCAATATCCCGGAGTTTGTAACTTCCTCGTGGCTCCACAACACTTTTCGGCAGTTTGGTAGAGTGGTGGATGTGTACGTCCCTAGCAAAAGTAGCAAAGTTTCCCGCAAACCTTTTGGTTTCGTTAGATTTGATTGCCGAGTGGCGGTCAGGGAGGCTATTTCAAAGACTAATGGTATTCTTGTGAGGGGGTCCAAGATTGTGGTCAAGTTTGCCAGATTTGCGAAGAGGCTTCCGCCGTTGGCTGCGAGTCGTCCGGAGGCGCAGGCTATCCCCCATCGGGAGTCCGTTTTAGCCCCGAAAGTCTCGTCTGGGGATTTTCGCCCCAAATCCTTCGCTCAGGCCCTTCGAAGCGATTCAGCTGGGTGCGTGACAAACCCTAGTTCTAGAAGGAGTATTTGTGCCGCGGTCCGCAGTGTCGATTGGCTTAACCGGTCAGCCTTAGCTTCGGTGCTCAATATTTCCAATCAGGAGGTTGTGATTGAATCCCTATTACGTGGTGTGTCTGGTATCGTGAATGTTAGGATGATGGGTGGGAGAACCATACTTTTGGTTTTTTCTTCGTCGGAGGCGATATGGAGTTTTTTGATCGACCATGGCAGTTGGAAGGATTGCATTGAGTCTGCAAAGCCATGGCGCGATGAACTGGTTTGCCGTGAGAAACTGTGGTGGGTCCATTGCTCTGGCATCCCCATTTCTGCTTGGTTCTCGGAGACATTTAGGATAATTGCTGGGTTATGGGGGTCTTTGATCTTGGTTGATTCTGAGACTGCTCGGGAGAGTAACTATGCTTCAGCGAAATTGCTCATATCTTCCATTGAAGAGATTGATGCCGAGAGTCTGGATCTGGTGGCGGGTGGTAGTGTGTTCGTTGTGCGCGCTGAAGCTTTTCCGTTTAAGACGAGTGATTTCCAATCGTTGTCGGTGCATCAGCCTTCTCCGGTGCCGGAGCTGGAGTGTTTGGGTTCTGGTAAGTCTGGCGGTGCAGGTGAGATGTTGGGTGAGGGGGGGTCTGGTCCTTATTCGGCATTGTGTGCGTCTGAGGACTGCTGTACTGACTTGTTGGATAGGGCCCATTTTGGTGCAAGTTTAGCGGCCTCTGGTCCAGTCTCGGAAGAGGTTTCCCTCCGTTGTACTCCAGCTCATGTGTCTTTTATTGATAAGGGGAGTTTGGCAGGTGTATCAGAGGTGGCAGGGTCTGTAGCAAGTTGTGATGTGCAGGTCAAGGACTTCTTGTGTGAGCCCCTTGCTGGTGATCCTATGTCCTTGCAGGGTGCTGCTCTTGTGGGCGGCTTTCATTCTGAGCTGGGTTCTCTGGGAGAGGTAGGCTCTGTCTGTGAGCAAGTGGTTGTTGCTCAGTCCAGTGCAAGTGGCAAGTCTTCGGGGGCTCCAAAGTTATCGAGTAAGGCGCCGGGTGTTTTGAGGGCC
>NMUG010007547.1:0-12027 GCA_002855965.1 Monotropa hypopitys
TAGCTCTTTTGAAAGAGCTTCTCCTTAAGTGGGCCCAACTGGTCTCGGCATTGATTCACAGCGTCATCAAAGCCACGGTTGTATTCCGCGCAGGCCACCGCAGCCGCCCTCTCCTTCTCGACCTCTTGCTCATCCCTTAAGCGAAGGTTCTCAGCTTCAAGACCAGCAATCCTAGTAGCTCTGGCCGCCAGTTCGGCCACGATGATGTCGACAGCGACCTCCAGAGCCGTGGCCTTGTTCTTCAGCTCAACCATGGATCTCTCCATCTCGGCCACTAGATTCCGGCCTGCCTCGGCCTCATCCTTTGCCTCCATACGGGCACCCTGCACTTCAAGAATGCGCTGGTCCAAGCCAGCGCCAGCAGCCATCATCTGCAAAACACATGATCAGAAATACACCGAGGTAAGAAAACAACTGAAAAAGCAGTCTAGATATCTACCTTGGCTCCATGGTACAGCATGTTCCGGAGGCAGGACCGGGGGTCTTTTGGAAGACCCTCCATCTCCTTCGGCAGGGCGAAGGCTTGGAGTAGCGCCATTACCACTCCGGGACGATCTTCAAGACTGTCCCCAGCCTCAGCAGAAACACCCTCAAAGGAAAGCTTCGGCTCCCACAGCACCGCCTCCTTCCGGGAGGGTCCCGCCGTCTCCGCGATCACAGGGTCAGGAACGGCAGCTTCCTCTGGCTCAACCGACTGATGTTCAGAGGCTGGCACGTCCTCAAAAATGCGGGCCCTCTTTCGCTGAGCCCGAGCTTTGGCCAGTCCGGCCATAATATCATCAGCCCGGCAACCAGCTGGCGGCCCAGCCAACACCGCCACCAAGGGCTCAACATCCATACCTTCGGCCTGGCCACCCATGAACTCATCCTCCAAATCAATCACCTTCGATCCCATCTCTCCCTCTCCGGCAGACTGTGTAGCGGACGGCTCGGCTGAAGCACGTAACAAAAATCTGAAAAGAGTAGGAGGGCACTAATCAGTCGGTCCGGCATCAATCTGCTCGATAAAACTCAGGGGAACCGTTGGCTCGGTCTTCAGCCAACAGGCAGGGCCATCTCGGCACGACCAACCACGGGTGACTCTTCGTCCTCAACCTACGCAACGAAAGCATAAGAAGGCGGTTTGGCTCGGCCAAAATCGGTCTGGATGTCCATCCCCTTCACCACAAGGCCCAGAAACTTACAGGAAGCTTCCAGGCCACACAAATGGCAGAAGAGATGCACCCCAGCCTGGAAGAAACGTCGTAAAAGTGACAAACAGGAGACGTGGGCACGACCCAAAAAGAGTCAGAGAGCGGGGCTGACGCCCGTCCCCAACCAAGAAGCCAGCAAAAGCTTCAAGGTTGCAACAATGGCGGGGAGGAAGCGAGCAGTCCCCCAGAAGTCGCAAGAACGACCAGGAAAGCAAGGGGAAAGTCGCGGAAATACAATAGATGAGGTTCAACAGTTACCTGAGAAGACGAAGAGGGTTGAAGGCCTGGAAAACAAACGTTGGGAGCAAGAGCGACGGTGGCCGGAGGAGCTGTAAATGGCTTCCAGAAATCGCCTGGAGAAAGAGAGCAGCAGAAACGGGAAGGATTTGGAAAACCCTAAGTTCTGTATTTATAGGAAGAAGATCTGGGCCCAGACCCGGATTGCCTACCGCCCCGACCCAAACGTCAACCCAGCGCCCGCAATGATTACGCCGCCTGGGAACTTGTGCCGGCACTGCATGCCAGACAGCGCATCAGCGCGCTGTCCCCTCAGCCGCAGCTCCAGCCAACCACCGTGCGACACCTGTCCGCGTGACGTCACGTCAGACGCGCCACCTCTCCAGAGCGTGACACCTCAGCGATTTCAAATTGACGGTTCATTAAATGCTGTTAGGACAAATCTCAAGTCAAATCAGTGGTCCGACGCTCCTCTCTTCGGCACCTACACAACCTATCGGCACCGAGTCAACCCCGCTTCGGCCAAAATACTTGACCAAAGGGGGTTGAGGAGCTATTGTTGGGGGACGAACTAAAAGGAGGCCAGAGCCACGACCTCCGCCAGGAGGACCACTGCTCAGATCAACCAGCACCCGGCCGAACAGTACTCAGCCGGCAATAGGGCCTCTCTGGGGCTCTCTCCGGCCCGGAGACTCATAGCCCAGAGGAGGAGCCTAGCCGAGGATCACAGCAATCAAGGTCGTGCGACCGAGCAGAGCAGGGCCGACGAGAAAGCTCTCCCAAAATCACCTTTGTGCAGAGGTCTCTCAGCCCAGGACGGCCCTACCGACAACAAGAAGCGCCGAAGTGTGCCGCTTTGGCCAGATAGGACAAAATGCCTCGATCACAGCGAATATTCTCTCGTGGACAGCATCCCGAATTTTCCGCTCATGGCAGACACACGCCTGACATAGAATCAGCTTTTCCGTGATTCCCGCCGCACGTCAGACAACCTTTATCAGCTTTTCTGCCGCCCAAGGCTGTCTGGCGCCGCCGCCTAACATTGTCGGAAATTGCCGGTCGGCCGCACGCCCGTACACTCAGAGGGGACAGGTGCACTGCCCCATGCCGCAGATGGGCGGCTCACCCGCGCCGAAGCACATGCCCAGCACTCTCCGATGTTCTATATATAGAGCTTGGCATTCAATACATGGTACACACTCTCTCTCTTGCCAGGGGCGGATCTAGGTATTCCTTTTAGAGGGGGCACTTATTAACTTTAAATTAAAAAAAAAATTCAATTAAGATAAATGTTATTTGTAACACATGCTTCATAAGACTATTAGAGGTTTTATTTTTTCAGTTAGCATCTAACATATTCAAGTGATGTTTGTTTAAGAAATCAATGGTGTTGGTAAAATCAAAGATGGTTACTTGGAATTAGATTGCCAAATATGTCAAGCTTGCATTATCCAGGGCAGCATCAACTTCACAAACAACCAGACATATATCAACTAGAATTAGAACAGACAACTACAAGGAACATCAGACAAAACTCAACCAAAAGAAGCCTAAATAAATTTGTACCAAACAAACCTACAAAGTTCTAGTAAATAAAGGTTAATGCATTTGAATAAAGAGATGTAGATTAAACTCTTCGGACTAATTTTGGGGAGGCCGAAATTAAATTTTGAAAAACTGTTTGGGATGAAAAATTAACATGAAACAATTTATAAATAATTGAAAAGTTTCAGGAACACGGCCCCGATATGGACAAGATCTAACACCCAAAATGCAATTTTGTTTAATTAACACCAAAACAAGCTCAAATTAACATAACAAAAGCAAAAAAGAAAAGAAAAAATATCCACTCATTGAAAAGGCGAAATGTTACCTTCATCACAGGCATTTGTCCACCAAACACCAACACGGCCCCCATCTGAAGCAGAATCCTGAACGTATTACGAATATTATTCGCATTAAACTCCTTGAAACTCTCAACGCAATCCCCACCCTGTAGCAGAAATGCATTGCCCATGGCCGCCTCTCCGAGATGCTCTTCTAAATTTCTAGCCTCTCCGGCGAACACAATCGGTGGGAACGCGTTGAGGGTTTTCAGCACCGTCTTGAGTTCCTCCTGATTCGGGTACGGTGGTTGTTTGAGGGGATTAGGTGGCGCGGCGCCGGCGGACAGTGGAAAGAGAGGATTTGCTAGAGGTAGGCGAGAGAGAGAGAGAGAGGGTTTGCTCGTGCGATGTGTTGAACGGGGAAAGTGATTTGCTGGGGTAAGTGTTTTGAACGGGGGCAATTTGGGAAAATTAAAAAAAATATTTTTGGAGTTCTAAAATGTGAGGGGGGTCACGTGCCCCCCTAGCCCTTCTTTACATCCGCCCATGTCTCTAGCCCAAGCTCTGCAAGTTTACTTTCTCTCTCTACATTCCCTTTGCTGACTTTGCCATCGGAGGGTCCACCGGCGACGCCGCCAGTAGCCTAACATTTGTTCACTGTGCAGCCAGGTCCAGCCACACATCTCCGCTGCTCACCGCCTGAATCCGCCACCAGAAAAGGCTTATCCCCCAACAGTCGACAACAACCCAAATGGCATCCTTCCCATCCTGCGATCTAGGCAAACCCAAAACGAAATCTATGGTGACATAATCCCACTTCCACTCGGGCACTGTCAACGGCTGCAACAATCCTGCTAAACGCTGATGCTCGGCTTTAACTTGTTGCAAGTCAAATACCTCATCACGAACAACGCAATATCTTTTCGCATCCCCGACCATCAAAACTATCTATGAATAGCATGATACATCTTGTCGCCACCCGGATGTACTGCAAAAGGCGAATGGTGAAACTCATGAAGAATTTCCTGCCGACATGGCGTTGGCACTAGAAGTCTCCCTTTGAAGCGAACACTACCATCTTCGAATATGGCCCACCCAAGTGGAGCCTCACCATCCAAACATCTAGAATGAACTCTCAAAGACTCCACATCAGTCGCTTACGCGTCAATCACACATCGAGAGACATCGGAATGAACGGTTAAGTTGCACAAAGTCGCACATCCTCCAATGTCTTCGGCATACAACACGAAATCACCCAATCCCGAAACACTCTTCCAATCACGAATAGCCAAGTGAGCTAGGTGACAAGACCTACGACTCAAGGCATCCTCAACAACGTTGCTTTTCCCCGGGTGATACTGAAGCTCGAAATCGTAATCTTCTAGGTACTCCATCCATCGACGTTGCCTCAAATTTAGCTCTTTCTACGTAAATAAGTACTTGAGACTTTTGTGATCCGAAAATACCTCAAACTTTTCACCATACAAGTAATTCCGCCAACTCTTCAAGGCAAAAAATGATAGCGGCAAGCTCCAAATCGTGCGTCGGATAATTTCTCTCATGCGTCTTCAGCTGCCTAGAACCATACGCAACCACTTTTCCCCCTTGCATCATAACACAACCCAAACCTTCCCGAGATGCGTCACAATAAACGGAGTAACCCACTCCTCTCTCCGGCACTATCAAGATAGGCGATGAAGTCAAACAGCTCTTCAACTCCCCAAAAGCGGCCTCACAAGCGTCATTCTATACAAAACGAATATCCTTTTGCGTCAAACGAGTCATAGGAGTGACAATGCGAGAAAAGTCAAGAACAAATCGACAATAGTAACCGACAAAACCCAAGAAACTGCGAACCTCGAACACATTAGTTGGTCTCGGCCAAGTAACAATAGCATCAATCTTCGCTGGATCCACTGAAACTCCCTCTTGGGACACGACATGACCCAAGAATTTGACCTTCGACAACCAAAACTCGCATTTACTGAGTTTGGCGTAAAGCGGGTGCTCCCTCAGAAGCTCAAGGACAATACGGAGATGCTCGCCATGCTCCTCAGAAGTAGCTGAATAGACCAAGATGTCATCAACGAATACCACAACGAACTGATCTAAATATGGGCGAAAAATATGATTCATCAAATCTATGAACGTAGTTGGCGCATTGGTTAGCCCAAACGGCATAACCACAAACTTGAAGTGACCGTAACGGATACAGAAAGCAGTCTTAGGAATATCCTCCTTGCGAATACGAAGCTGATGGTAGCCCAACCTTAAGTCGATTTTGGAAAAGCAAGTCGACCCTTGCAACTGGTCGAAGAGATCGTCTATCCTCGGCATAGGGTAACGGTTCTTGATGGTAATGCGGTTTAGCTTCCTATAATCGATACACAAACGAAGAGTTTCATCTTTCTTTTTCGCAAATAACGCAGGTGCTCCCCAAAGAGAAGAACTCGGACGGATAAAACCTAACTCAAACAACTCCTCTATCTGGGACTTCAACTCCCTCAACTCGGCCGACGCAAAATGGTACGGAGGAACGGATATAGGTGCGGAACCTTTTGCACTTTTCTTTTAGTTTTCAGTTTACAGCAGCAATTGTACTTTTCTTTCCCTGTACTCTTTCAGTTTTCCATATTGTATCAAGAATAATGTAATGAGAACTTCAACTGTTATGTTTCTGTCTAGCAACTATTAACTCCCCAATGTTCGTGATTATTGTATTTCAAAAAACTATTGTTTGAAATATTTCACTTAAAAATATGGGGTGTTACATACTCGAAGGCACCACAAATGCGCCTTCCAGACTGAATTTGACTCTCATCCTCCTGCAAATCCACCATGGACGACCTTGATTTCTGCCAAGGCACCATATTGATGTCAATCTCGATCTTCATCCATACGTATCCTCGGCTCCTTCCTCTTCTTTAAATTCTTATGGCCCTTTGCAACCACAAACCTCTTGAGGCGACCTCTATAGATTAGGTCCTCAATCTGTTGGTTCAAATTAATACAATTATATGTATTGTGACCGTGGTAACGATGGAACTTGTAGTATTTGTCCCTTGACCTCTTATTGGGATATGTTCTCAAATTTTCTAACCATTTCAGGTCATAATCATTGTTCAGGTCCTCCAAGGTTTGCTCGGCTGTAGTAACGAGTGATGTAAAGTGTTGATACCTCACAAGGGGTCCATTTGACCTCTTGGGAGAGCTCCTATGGTCCTCCTTCATGGCCTTGACCTCGTATCCTGTCCTCAAACATCTAGCATTTAGGGTTTCTTTCACATGCATGTGCTTCTAAGCCCTCAACATCAACTTGGCCATGGTTTGGGAAAGGTCTTGCATGAGATTGAACATGAACTGCCCAGACCACAACCCTGCAATATAGACGTTCATGGAGACCTTATCGTGTACATTCTCCACTTGCACTACCTCTTTTGTAAAACGGGTGGTATAATCCCGCAATGACTCGCCACGACTCTGCACAATAGTCAACAGATGAGTTAGAGGCTTGCTGTAACATTGACCAATGATAAAATAGCTGACGAAGCTTTTGGTGAGCTCTTTAAAAATGTTGATAGTGCCTGACTTGAGTTTGTTGAACCACATCGATGCATTTCCCTTCAACATGACTGGGAAAGCACAACACGTGATCTCATTAGGAACATACAACAAAATCATTAAGTTCTTGTAGGTTTCTAAGTGATCTAGTGGGTTCGTAGTGCCACTGAACGTGTCAAGAAAAGGCACCTGGAACTTCCATATGAATCCTACCCGCATCACCATCCATAAAAGTTGAGTCAGTGTTTTGTACTAACTCATCTATTTGTTAGTGTCTTATTCTTGATTTGTTGCTATAGCCTATCAGTGGACTACACGAACACTACTGGATGTCTTAGTACACTGCAACCATATGCCCCATTGGATAAAAATTATCTACTGGGTATAACACTCTATTTTTCAGGAACCGAGCGACTACCGTGATGATGAGCATGATTCTGGATGATGGTATTTCTATTATCATTTGAGGGTTTTATCTTATACAGTAGAAGGTTTTAAAAATAAACTAGTAATAGTTAGTGTGTGGTTTGAACCTTAATTCAGTTCATAAGTTTTTAACTCGATTACTTGGTTTGTCTATGTTTGGTTGATGTGGTTGAATTGGTTCGCACTATTGGGCATTATCATATGATGTTTAGTTATTTCTCATTTATGAAATGATTTCAAAAAGAGGTTTTAAAATCCGAAACGTGACAGCGTAGTTGGAGAAAATCAACTCAAGCAAATTGGATAACTAGAGTGCATACCTTTTTTCGTCGATTCTAATCGATTTTAGAGGTGGCAGGGTTACCTCGTGATATCCGCTTGATTCTTGGATGTTGCCATAAGTTACGGATCCATGTCTCCTTATTTCCTTATTCATGTCGCAACATGATTGAATATGACGTCATTTATGCCTAAAATGGGGACATTACCCCAGCTCCTTAAAGCTAGTACAGTAATCTTTTATCATGATCCATTCCTAATTCGTCCCGTGGGACGAATTGTATCAAGAGTGCATCCGAGTTGACTTGTTGGATCTTCACAATGCTCTTTGACGAGCCGAATTGACCTGACAGTGGTCAAATCTATCGAGATGTTGCCGACCTCCTAAGTCCGAGCCCGAGCTTACCTGGTGAGGTCAAATTTCCCTTATCACTAACCTTTGACAATAAATACACAAAATGACTGCTCTTAGAAAGTTTCATCACTATAATAGAGCCCTCTTATACCTCAAAAATAGAGAAACTCAAGGGGAATTATGTCATGACATCATGTCCAAAAATCGAAGCCGAAAGACATGAGAGAAGGCAAGCCTAGATACCCAATTCACTTCTTGTGTTCTATAACTCGCTTCCTTCATTCAAGGAGTCACAAAAATTTAAAGCCCGATTCACTCTCCCAAGGTTGTTCCTTCATCTTAATCAACATGTGAAGTCCTTTGAAGGAGTTCAAAAGTTGGGAGGTTTCTCTAAGGAGTCCTGCGGAGAGAGCAAAGATTGTAGGAGTCTGTTGGGGGATAAGCCTTTCTGGTGGTGGATTCCGACGGTGAGCGATGGAGTTGAGTGGCTGGACCTAGCTGCACAGGGAACAAACGTTAGGTTACCGGCGTCGTCGCCGGTGGACCCTCCGATGGCAAAGTCAGCAAAGGAATGTAGAGAGAGAAAGTAATTTGGCAGAGCTTGGGCTAGAGTGAGAGAGTGTGTACCATGCATTGAATGCCAATTTCCTTATATATAGAGCATCAGAGAGTGTTGGCCACGCGCTTCGGCGCGGGTGAGCCGCCCATCTGCGGCATGTGGCAATGCACCTGTCCCCTCTGAGTATACGGGCGTGTGGCCGACCGACGGTTTCCGACAATGTCAGGGCGGCGCCGCCTGACAGCCTTGGGCGGCAGAAAAGCTGATAAAGGTTGTCTGACATGCAACGGGAATCACGAAAAAGCTGATTCTGTGTCAGCCGTGTGTCTGTCATGTGCGCAAAACCCGGGATGCTATCTCCGAGGGAATCTTCGCTGTGAACAAGGCATTTTGTCCTGTCTGGCCGAAGCGAGCTGCTTCGGCGTTGCTTGTTGTAGGCCGGGCCGACCTGGGCTAAGAGACCTCTACACTGAAGTGATCACAGGGGAGCCTCTGACGTCGGCTATTGCTCAGCTCGGTCGCATGACCTTGACTGTGAGTCCCTTCGTCTAGGCACCTCCTCTGGGATTTGAGTCTCCGGGCCGGAGAGGGGCCCAGAGAGGCCGTGTCGCTGGCTAAGCTATGTTCGGCCGCATGTAGGCTGGCCTGAGCTGTGGTCCTCCTAGCGGAGGTCGTGGCTTCGGCCTCCTGAGAGTTCGGCCCCCAACAATAGCCCCTCAACCCCTTTGGCCAGGTATTTTGGCCGAAGCGGGGTTGACTCGGTGCCGATAGGTTGTGTAGGTGCCGAAGGGAGGAGTGCTGGACCACTGATTTGACTTGAGATTTGGATCCCTGACTGCATTTAATGAACCGTCATTTTGAAATTGCTGACGTGTCGCGTTTTGGGAAGATGACGTGTCTGACGTGACATCACACGGACAGATGTCGCGTCATCGGTCTCCGTGCGCTTGATTTGGCGGTTGGGCAGCCTTGCGTGTCATGCTGTGGTTGGCTGACGCTGCGGCAGATGGGACAACGCCATCATGAGGTGTCAGATTTATCTGCGCCAGCACAATTCTCGAGGCGGCACAATGATGAAACGCGTGGTGACCGGTTGGAGCGGTTCGGACGGTCACCTAGTTTTGGGTTCCAGATTGTCGCCTATAAAAGCATCCCTTAGGGGTTTCCAGACACTTCCTGCTGCTTTTCTCTCTATCCCTCAAGCGATTTCCGGCGAACTCCCAGGCGATTTTCTGACGAGATCTGTTCCAGCCCCTGCTTCACCTTCTTCAGCTTTGCAGCCTTCCTCTCTTCTTCCTGGTAAGCGTTTGCCTCTTGTCTGTATGTTGGCGGTGTCCATTTCTTGTTTCTTAGTCAATTTCGCGACTATTTTGTGTTGAACGTCTGGTCCGTCCGCCATTGTTGCAGCCTGGAAGTTTTCCACCTGCTTCTGGGTTGTAAGTTTGAAGACGACGTCCCCAACCGCTTGCGGTCTGGCCGAACTGGATCTGGCCGAGAGCGCTAATCTCCCTTTCTCCTGTCGATTTAGCGACGTTCTTTGGGTTGTTCTTCCCTGCCACTTTCATGGTCTGGAATTTCTTCGCGAGCTTCTAGGCTTCGTGGTGGGGGAGATGAACATTCAAACCAAGTTTGGTTGAGCCGAGCTGCCTCCCTGTGCTTCATTGCGTAGGTTGATGCCGGGCCGACTAACGGTGCCTTCTTGTTTGTGTTCTTTTCAGATCCAACTAATGGCGCCGAAGAAGCGGTCCGATAAGTTCAGGCGGCTCCTGGACACTCCTGAAGACCTTCGGCACTTTAAGGAGGAATACGAGGTCCCGGCCGACGTGAGCCTTCTGCTAGCCCTCGTCGGTCACAAAGAACAAGGAACGCAACACATTCTTGTGCCCATCGTTGCTATTGTTGAGGGGGAAGTCCGGTTCTCCTTTCAACCAATTCTCACCCGTTTCTTCGGCTCACTTGGTATCACTCCATTCCAAGTGACGGTCAATACCTTCAGAATTCTTCTGGGGGTAACCAAGTTAAATGAGACCCTTCCGCCGGCGGACCGACTCACTTTTGAAGACATCTTCGACTATTACTTTGTTGGATACAACTAGAAATCCAACAAATATTATCTGGGCCGGAGGCCTGGCCAGACCAGCCTGATTGTCGGCTTGCCAGACTCAGACAAATATGCCAACGACGTAATAATTGTCTCCGGTCGTTTCTTCACTCTATTTCAGTACGGGAGAGGGCACGTGTATATCGTACCTTTTCTAGAGGGTGTCCCTAGTAAGTTTTGTTACTTCGACCGAAGTTTCTTCTTATCTGATCTCTTCTAGGATTTTTCTAACCATCTGCTATTTTCCGTGCAGACGCCGGGGTCCTCAGTGGCTGCAAGAACGTGACCGACGCTGACAGAGTAAAGGCTTTCTCTGCCCTTCCAGAGGCGAGACGCTCGGCCACGACTTTGTTGGAGTACCATCCAACCTACACCCACACTCTTCGGCCGCAACCTTCCCCAGCCGAGACATCTGCTAAGCGCTTAGCCGAGCCCTCTGCTACTCATCCAGCCGAACCATCTGCTTCGCCGTCTGTAGAGGAGGTAGAAATGGGACCCAAAAAGGTGATCAACCTCGAGGACGACTTCCTGGCCGATGAAATGGAGGGCCTTAACGTTGAGCCCGTGGTGACAATTCTGAAGGAGACGCCGGCAAGAGGTCGTGCCGGCGATATTATGGACACGCTGCAGAGGACTCGTCGGGAGAAGAGGCCCCGGACTGATGCGGACGTGCAGTCGACTGAGCACTCTTCGGCTGCTGCAGAGAAGAGTCCTACCTAGGATCCCGCGGCGCAGGAGACGGTGGCATCCTCCCAGAAGGAGGTAATTCCATTTGAGCTGAAGCTCTCCTACGAGGGAATTGCTCCCGAGATGGGGGACACGCTGGACAAGCGCCCCGGCTTGGCGCTGGCTCTAGCCCAGGCCTTCACTCTGCCGAGGGAGGTGGAGCGCCTTCCCAAGGGTCCCCGGTCCTGTTTTCGCAGGATGATGTATTACAGCGCAATGGTAAGCACAACTGTCATGAATTTGTTGAACCTGTTTCCTTCGGCATTTGCGTTGGTAACTTGTCTTTTCGCAGATGATGCACGCTGCCGCCGGCGTGGATCAGCGCCTCGGCCAGCAACAGGCTGCCCAAATGCTGTCTGACAAGGCGGAGGAGGAGAAGCTCACTGAGGCCCAAGGGTCCATGGCCGCGCTGGAGGAGAAGAACAAGCAGATCCTAGCGACGGTCGAGATCAATGTGGCGGAGCTGATTGTCAAAAATGCTCGGCTCGAGGAGCTCCAGACTGAGAACCTCCGGCTGAAGGCGGAGATGGAGGAGGTGCAGAAGAGAGCAGCTGACAAGGCGGAGGAGGAGTATGGCAGGGGGTATGAAGAGGCGGCAGCCGAGTGCCGTAGTCAATTGGAAAGGCTGAAGGAGAAGGTTTTCAAGAAGGGATGGGTCAATGCCAAGGTCTCTTTGGGGGCCGAGGACAGTGATGAGGGCGTGGGGGAGATTCCTGAAATGAAGAAATCCAAGGCTGGAGCTTGGTTCTTCTCTACTCCAACGG
>NMUG010007548.1:0-12026 GCA_002855965.1 Monotropa hypopitys
GTCTGTAGTATGAATGTGGAAATACTAATCAAAAAATGATTGCAGATCATCTTTAAATGTCAAAAATAATTAATTGTTGTGTCGCGATTATCTTTAAATGTCAATGGAATTTTTTTTTTATTTATTTTTTTATTCAAGGTATCCCCAACGTATCGTATCCTACATTTTGAAAAAAAGACGTATCCGCGTATCCGTATCGTATCGTATCCCGTATCCGAATCCGTGCTTCATAGAATGAGACATGTCAAGCATAAAGGATTCATAGACCAGATCTTCCCATGCCTCTTCTTAATCCTAACTTCTTTTCGACAACGAAGAAGATCTGCCACTTTCTCTGGGAACATCCATTGCATTTCAAATCAAGAAAGAATGAATGCCCAAAGATCCCAAGCCGTCGAACAATGCAAAAGGAGGTGTGTAATTGATTCCCCATCTCGCTTACACATGCAACACCAATTAACTATAATTTTTCTTCTTCAAATCAAGTTATCAATTGTGAAAATTGTCCTTGAGTCGCACACCAAACAAAGAAAACCACCTTGAGAGTAGCCCAAGTATCCCAAATAGCCCTCCATGGAAGGGACAAATTATTCCCCCTACAAAGAGCTTGATAATATGATCTAATATCTAAGTATACTTAGTGAATAGTTCGATAATTCCACACGACAGGCCTTCCACAAGTTGCAGTATGCTATGGTGGCTTCATATAGTTTGCAGGAAGTGGAGAATTCATGTACAGAGTACATATTGTTTTGCACCTATCATGAAAGTGGGTATACAGATAGCTGTCACATATTGTGAGTTCTTATGGGACCTTTAGGCTTCTTTAAGAAATAAAATGACGCATATCAAACCTTGGGTACAGTTTCTATAGCCAAGGCAGCATACTTTGTGAGAGAATGCTTATCACAAGAAAACTTACATTGGTGCCATGAACAATGTTTAAGACACCATTGGGAAAACCAGCCTCCAGTGCTAGCTCTGCAAGTATAATAGAAGGTCCTGGACAACAAAGATATCTTATGAGTGCACCATAGGAAACGAATAAGGTAATAAACATACATACACATTTCAAAAGATATGTAGATCACAAGGAAAATGCATAACTACAAATAACCAGCATATGAGTATAATGAGGACGATTGCGAGCAAATCAAACAGTAAAGGATTTTCAAGGCTATACAGAGAAAAAAATGTTCACAAAACCTTTCACGAGATAGATATTCACTAATATTTGACCATGTCCCTTTTTCTATTTGGTTGCAGACATCGAACTACGTGGGAACAGAATGATCATTCCTTTCTTCCATTTCTTTGAACTACATAACAAGGCCATCATACAATGAAATATGCCCTTTTCCAATGACATAGGTATTCTCACCTTATTTTGACTTGCCACAGATGAGAATAGGAATGAGAACCTGGAATATTAAGTCTACTAAGTCCATTCCAGCACTCACATAAAAATATCAACAGTAAAACACACCAATATCAGAATGATTTGGTAGATAAGTACAATCACCACGGTATCATAAAGGCCCCTGATCCATGTAGGAAGTCACACCCACAAAGCTCAGGAGCAGAAAAGGAAATTCCCATCCCACGGTACATGTTGGGAGTACCGACGATTCGTTTAGGTATTGACGGCCTAACCGAGTGGCAGATATTTAGGTAAATATAGACCAAAAACTTCTGATTGTAATAATTTCTTCTGCCTAAACTTCCTGAAATTACTCAGCACTAATCCCCAGATTCATATCAAAACACCTAATACCAAATAAAAGCGAGCTAATATAAGTGACATACCTCTTCAACACAATTCCCAAGACAACTTACAAGATACCTAGCTGAATAGAGAAAGAGAAGGCTAAGAAGCATTGATACTTCTAGGAAGGTGGAGTGTCATGTCAGTCATGAGTCTCATCAGCTACTCCATCGCCTATTTATCCCTCAACATTCAAACCATTCAAATATGGAAATGGTGCGATAGCTGATATGAGTGAGTGATGATGTATGGATTCATGGTATTAACTTTCTTAAAAGGAGGTATGGTTATTTCATTAGTTTTATGGAATCAAGTAATCTTTACATAGTTCTTTTAAGTCATGAAATATAATTTTCTTTTCAATTTAAATTCTTGCACTTTTGAACCTTCTGCCCACGTCCTTATCATGTCAGGTGTCTATGCTACCTAGAGGAAAAAGAAAAAGGGGATAAACTATGCATTACGGAATCTGACATCTTCGATTAGATTCTAGGTCTCTGAAATGGAGTTAAAACGGACACTAAAAACTCAATAAATTTTGTGGATACTAATTGACAAAAAAAAAATCTGGAGCAGTGAGGAGCTAATAAGATGAGCAGAGCCATGAAATGACAATTGACACTCATAAATTAACTAAAAATTAGGTGATAAAAACTCAGTCAGCAGCAATATTTGGCCTTAAAACTTTTATGCTTAAGAGCTTCACACATTTCTGCGTACTCTTTTACCTTAGACGTCGTTCAAAGGAAGATGAATGCATATGTTGTCCAAGTCTATAGTCATGTCGAATACATCAAATCATTTCAACATAACAAAAATTAAGGCAAAAACAGGTAGGTTCCAAACATCATAATAGGTTCGTGAACAAAAAGAATAACATGAGAATAATAACCTGGATCTTTCTCGGAAGGCTTTAGAATGAAGGTATTACCACATGCAACTGCAAAGGGAAACGTCTGTGAAAAAGAGAGAAAACATGGAATCAGTTTTGTTTTGACAAGTAACAGTGATGAAGTCTACTGAGCATCTCTAAAATACCAAAGATCCATCTTTTATAGAACCAAACCACAAAGCACACACATAACTCATAAATGTCGCATTTCTTCAGGGAAGTTAGAACAGACTTTGTTAGATCTTTTCGTGCCTTCAAGGCAACAAACACAACAGCATTCTGTTTTTCCAGTCAGCCAAAAGGAGCAATCTCCAAACAGATCGTGGAGAAAAAAATGAGAGGAATAAAAAGAACTGAAAAAAAGCAGGCTTACCCATAATGGAATCATTGCTGGAAAGTTGAAAGAACAAATACCAGCACAAACACCAAGTGGCTCTCTGATGCTGTATGTGTCAATACCATTTGGTATATTTGAGGCGAACTCCCCCATTTGCAGACCTGCCATTCCACAAGCTTGCTCCAATACCTCTACAATTTGAAGATTTTTTTTTAAAGAATCCAACCATACCCAAATAAAGATCAAAACCCACAAGATTTTCTTGAAGAAAAAATAGTAAAGACACCAACCTAGCCCACACAGCACTTCATTATATGCATCTTTCAAAGTTTTACCATGCTCAATAGTAATATTCAACGCAAGCTTGTCCTGCAATATAACCCAAATTACAATAAAGGAACACGGTGTTCGATACGATGTAGCTCGCTGACATCCCAATGCACTTACAATGTCCCTTCGGATAAGTTCTTGAAGTTTGAACATGACACGTTGGCGGGTGGTAACTGGTGTGTTGCGCCATGAAGAAAAAGCCCTCTTTGCTGCAAATATTGCAGCTCTAAATTCTTCAGTGGTGGTAAAAGGAACTTGAGAGACAACTTCCTGTGTTGCCTATTGATGATAAAAAAAAATTCATTCTGCTCATTATTAACTTGATCCTATGAAAGAAGGAAAGAAAACAGAAACAAGTCAATGAACATTTTCTGTACTCACAGGGTTTATTACGTCAATGGAGGCTGACGATTGAGAATCGACAAATCTACCACCAATGAGATTGGGCACCCTCTGGTAGGTATAATATCTAATGAGTTCGAGTTTATATAATTCCCAGGGATACTAACATGGAGAAGGGGCAGAAAAGAAGCAAAAAAAGACAATCTACTTCTGTGTACAGACGTAAGTTCTCTCACTGCTTAAGAAAATGCATTAATCTGAGCTCATCTAAGTCGCATCCACACTTACAGGAGGGTAGCGCTGCCTCCAAGATGGCTCGCTAGTTGTTGAGAGATACAAGTTTCCCACAGCAGATGTCTGAGGTCTCAATGTCTTGAATCTCTTCACTGAAACAAAAAAATGCAGTCTTTATTGAAAAAACGAGAAAGTCTTCAAGCAATGACAAACTACAGTGGGTGAAATAGGTGTCTAAAGCAAAGTACAGAAAGGATGTCTCAAGCTTTTAACAAAATTAAACCTCTTGAAGCAAAACTATAAATACCCACAAACTTATACAACATTTAACAGAAACATTACAGATCAATTTTAGCTCACTGCATTTAAATAACACCCTAGTTGTAATTAAGGCAAGGAAACACCTAAGCGACCTGATAAAGATACTCAGATTCCATTTTTGCTGAACTTGCCTATATATAAGGGCAATAAGTATGTCTAATGACTAAAAACTATCAAATCCTTCAACAGAAGAGGCAGGTCATACACCATCTTCCTTGTGGAGAAAGGGTGCTGATTTATGAACCCAAGCCACAATCAGTTTTTGAAGTAATGCAAATCGCAAACCTATGCTAACTATCTCCTAGATTAAGCAAATGCAAGCTCAAACTATTTTGTGTCAAATATTTTTTAATCAACTAAGGTCCTTGTGGGCAAACTAAAACTTTTACGTCCACAAAATTCCCAGCCTGGTGTTTGTAATGGATATGCTTAAGCCAGTCCACACGAGATGCAGCATGTCTCTTGCTTGCGAACTTATTTAGCTTTGGAGGTCCCATCCGCCACGTTTACCGTTGTCCCCAGACTTGCACTTTTTCAGGCAAAGGTATTGGGGCTGATCAACATAAGGAGCTCAAAACCAGTAAACAACATACATAAGACATTTAAATCAGCCAAAGAAGCCTCACATTTATTAAAGAAACAGTTTCAGTAGACTCGGGACCAATCTCAATTAATGAACTGGTTCATTCCTGACTTCCACAATGAACTCCTTCACGGTGCTCAACAATATTATTTACTTAATGTCCTTGAGAAACACTACTCACATTTACATTATGTGAACTGCGTCAGCAAACCACATTTGGCACATACAAAACAGCTCAAATAGATCAATTGGTTACACAGGCTAGGAGGCGGTGATGTAGTTAGTATATGCATGACTTATATAACCAAATCATCTAAGTTATGCATAATATCTATGAACTGTCCCTTTAAAAGAAGATGCGCAGAGAAAGACAAATATACGGATAGAGACAGTCAAATTGTAAGTTGGTAGAGGTGGGCTTGACCAGAGACATTTCCTTGTCGCAACTTAGCCTTGATGTTGTAAACATGTTTGGGTGTCGATAAAAGCTCAGGATTGCTTTGTCTCAGTCTCTTAAGAATTTGACGTGGTTTTAAACCAGCATCTGTCATCTCTTTAACTAGAAGCACTTCTGTCTCCGTGAAACGACGAGCAGCGGGATGCTCCGAAACGTTCCCTAACGGTTCATGGTTGTGTGAACCGTTTTTAATGCTGAGCACCCACAAGCTGTCATCTTTTTTACCCACACACTCAAAAGGACAATTTGTAAGCCGAGAACCTGTTTTTCTCTTGCGAATATATTCCCCAGATGCTTCACCCACATGTTTTCGCCTATTGCGGTACACACCTCCTCTATCACAACCAAGAATTACCACTCTTTCCTTCTTAGACTGCTTTATAGTTGCAACATATCCTTGGGATATGGCAAACTCTCCAACATGTTGGATAAGTTCTTCTCGATCTATAAAACTTCCAGGTGGAGGTGGAAGCATCTGCGGGGTTTCAGGTAAGCCTGCATAATATTGTATATCCATCACCGATAATGTAAGGACAAACCTGCGTTAAAAATGGAAACACAAAAAAATTAGTTGGAATTCTTGATCTTCAAAACTGGGGCACAGAAAAGGCCAAAATACAACTATATTGGACAAATGCCACTGTTCGGTCACCATTCAGTCATATCTCATTACAATCAATTGTGCTAGATCGACTGTCCAATTCTTGAATTTTGTCAATTCTTGAATTTTGCACATCTAACAGAACATAATGCAGTCGACAGAGAGCAATGGAAAAAAGATTCATATAGCCGACCCCAATAGATTGGGACATAAGGCTAAGTTTGGTTTATCCATGACAATACAAAAAAGAGAAGAAAAAAGAGTATTAAAAACCAAAACATGTAAGTAAAAATATTTGAGGCATTAAGGGCCCGGCCAAATGCTGCGAGTTCAACCTTTCTAGTAGGTAAACATAAAAAATAAAGGATGTCGTGAAGTAAAGCACATTCTACATTGGGAAAAACAAAAACTTGGTGAGTTAATATTGTTGTTTCGGCTCAAAATTTGGCTAAATCTTCATCGGACACGCCTTCGGCGTTTTTAACTCGAGCGACTTTGTCTTTCGCTCGAGCAACTTTCAGTACCAGCCGCATGCGAAGTTTCTGGTCTCAAGCGACTTTGTTTTCGCCCGAGGCGGTTCAAAAGCAGTTTCCTATTCCATTTAGGAAATATTTTCTAATTCGTTTTAATTCATATCTACCTATTAAACAATGGAGATTAGAAGAGAATATAGTGAGATATTCTGTATTCATTAGGTGTGATATTCTGTATTCATTAGGTGTGATGCTTTTGACACCTTGTGTGAGAGAGAGAAGAGATGAACTCCGTGAGATCTCATCTGTCGTACTTTGGGCATCTGTTTTCTAGTTCTAGTAAAATCCTTTACCGTTTGACTGCATGTGGACGTAGGTTTACATCATTGTAAGCCGAACCACCTTAAATCTATGTGTTCTTGTGATGGTTATTCCTCTCTCCCTCCTTATGTGGTTTCTTCAAATTATTATTGTATTCAATCATATCTGTTTGTGTTTGTTTCTCACATTTCCGTACAATCAGAGCTCTAAATTGTCAATCTAGGGTTTGCTTCTGGCGATTTGATTGCTTTGATTATTGAAGAACAATGCATGGACAAGAATCTAGTAACCGTGACAAATCTGTGACTTCGGACCCTCTGGAGAATCCATGCTTATCCTCCAAGTCTGTTTCGAGTTACAGGCGAGAGGCGTCTAGGCCTGTGCTCTCTAGTGTGAAGTTCGACGTTGAAAAGTTTGATGGCACCAATAACTTCGGTATGTGGTAGTGCGAGCTTATGGATGTTCTAATCCAACACAAGTTGGATTTTACTCTGGAAGACAAGCCTGAGAAAATCGATGATAAAGATTGGGATCGGATCAATCGGTAGGCGTGTGGTTTTATCAGTTTGTGTCTCACGAAAGATTTGAAGTAATTTTTGATGCAGGAAACAAAGGTGAAGGATTTGTGAAAAAAGCTCGATGACAAGTTTATGACCAAGAGCGTGGAGAATCATCTTTATCTAGAAAAAAATCTCTTTTGTTTCACATACCGGTCATATATAACCATGATGGAGCATCTTACTGATTATAATAAAACACTTGTTGATTTACAGAATTTAGACGCTGACATCCTCGATGAGGATAAAGCTCGTTGAATTTCCTTCCGGATCAATATGATCATTTGTCTAGCACCTTGATGTATGAGAAGGAAACAATAAGATATGATGAAGTCTCTAACGCACTCATGAATAAAAAGTATGAGAAAAAGATAAACATGGAAATGGAGATTCATCCGGGAAACATTATCCGTTAGGGATAGGTCTGATAAGAAGCAATGTAGTAAAATAGGGGTCACTTCTAATTCAATGGAAGGGGGCCTCTACTTTTGAGAAAATTGCGAAAGACGAGTGTGACTATTATCGTAAGAAGGGGCATTGGAAGAAATATTGTCCAAAGAAGAAGGGAATTTTGATTCTAAGGCCAACATAGTTAGTCTGTAGATTCTGATTTAGTTCTGTTTGGATCATTATTGGTTTGTCAGTCTGATCAGTGGATCCTAGATTCCGGGTGTACCTACCATATGTGTCCTAATAAGGAATGATTTTCCAGTGGAGCAATGCATGTAGAAAAAATCAGAGTAAGGAAGATCGGGTTAAAACAACATGATGGGTCCATCCATGTTTTTCTGATGTTCGGTATGTTCTAGACCTAAAGAATAATTTGATATCGTTGTGTGCTTTAAACTCCAAGGGTTACCAAATTACTATCGAAGGTTGAGCTCTAAAAGTTATATATGGTGCTATGGTTGTCATGAGGGGTATTCGTCAGAGCAACTTGGGGAGTACAATTATAGGTGGAGCAGACGATGTCTGTAGCAATATCGGACATGATGATTCTGCTACTACCAGGCTTTGGCACATGCAGTTAGGCCATGTGGGTGACAGGGCAATACAGGGCCTTGTGAAGTAAAATCTATTGAAAGGTACCAAGACTTGCAAGATGGATTTCTGTGAGCACTGTATTCTGGAGAAGCAAACTGAGTCAAGTTAGACACTGTGATTCACCGTACCAAGAGTACTCTTAACTACGCACATTCAGATGTATGGGGACCTACTAGGGTTGTTTCTCTCGGTGGTAAGTATTATTTTGTTTCTTTTGTTGATGATTTCTCTCGCCATGTATGGGTTTATATCATGAAACACAAAGATGAGTTACTCAACAATTTTCTTAAGTGGAAAACTCTTAAAGAAACCCAGACATGTCGGAAGATCAAGCGCCTTAGATCTGATAATGGAGGAGAGTATAAAATCGACACTCTCTTCAAAGTTTGTGAGGACTTTGGTATAGCGCGACACTTTACGGTGAGAGGCACACCACAATAAAATGGTGTGACAAAGAGAATGAACCTTACTTTACTGTACAAGGTGCGGTGTATGCTATTGAATTCTAGTTTGGTTAGAAAGTACTGGGCAGAGGCAGTGATGTATACTAGTCATTTGATTAACCGTTTTCCATCCATTGCACTTGAGTGTAAAATGTCATTGGAGGTACGGTCGGGTAAACATGTGTCAGATTCTGATTCCTTGCATATTTTTTGGT
Organism: Monotropa hypopitys; assembly: GCA_002855965.1. Taxonomy (NCBI): domain Eukaryota; kingdom Viridiplantae; phylum Streptophyta; class Magnoliopsida; order Ericales; family Ericaceae; genus Monotropa; species Monotropa hypopitys. The sequence continues at coordinate 8,916 of NMUG010007548.1, forward strand.
GTCCTGTATATTATCATGTCAGGGAATCGAAGTTGTATCTTAGAGCCAAGAAGACTTTGTTCTTGGGCTTTAGTGAGGGAGTCAAAGGATACAGATTGCATTGTATGTATTCAAAAAAGGTGATCATCAGTAGGGATGTGACATTCAATGAGTCAAAGATGCTAAAGTCGTATGTGCAGGTTATAGGTGAGAAAGTTATTTAGAAACGGGTGTAGTTTGATACTACAATGGTTCCTTGGGTTCTGGTTCAATCAGTTGAAGAAGACAATGGAGTTGAGTTAGATGATAGTATTACAGATAAAGGTGATGTTCCAATTGACAGTTCTAGCTTTTCTCAGCAGCAGCAACATCAGTAAGATTCCATTGTAACATCTCGGTCCAAGAGGGTCATCTGAGTACCTGCTAGGTATGTTGATATGGTTACTTATGCTTTGGTGGTTATAGATGTCGATATCTCATTCACTTTCAAAGAAGCGATGAAGAGTCCATGAGTTGGAAAGTGGTATAAGGTAATGTGTGAGGAGATGACTTCTCTTCACAATAATCAGACATGGAATTTGGTTCCACTTCTGATAGGAAAAAATAAGATAGGATGCAAGTGGGTCTGCACCAAGAAGAAAAAGTCAACAAAAAAGGATGATATTCACTACAGAGCAAGACTGGTGGCCAAGGGTTACGCACAACAAGAGAGTATCGACTATAATGAGGTATTTTCTCCTGTTGTGAAACATGCTTCAATCCGTATTTTGCTTAATTTGGTAGCTCAGTTTAATTTGAAGTTGGCTCGGTCAGATGTAAAGACTACATTCTTGCATGGTGATTTAAAGAAGGAGATTTATATGTCTCAGTCTTATGGTTTTCGTGTTGCTGGTAGTGAGAGTTAGTTTGTGATCTGAAAAAGTCTCTCTACGAGTTAAAACAATCGTCGCGTCAGTGGTATAAACGTTTTGATAGCTTCATATCGGGCAAAAATATACTCGTAGTCAGTATGATCATTGTGTGTATTTTAAAAAGTTTGCAGACCAGTCCTTCATTTAATTGATTTTATATAATGATGATATGTTGATTGCATGTAAAAACAAGGTGGAGATAGATAGGCCAGAGATTCAACTGAATCGAAAATTAGAGATAAAGGATCTCGGTGAAACATGTAAGATTTTGGGGATGGAAATTACACGTGATAGGTTGAAGGGCAACGTTCACCTAACTTCGCAGCAATATCTAAAGAATATGCTTGAGTTGTTCAAGATTGATGGAACTCAGAACCGGTGAGTGTTCCATTAGCTCCCCATTTAAGATTTAGTACTTTGCTCAACGGAAATAGATGGTGAGCGTTCCTTATGCAAGCTTGGTTGGAAGTTTGATATACGTCGTGGTCTGCACGAGGCCTTATTTGGCACAGGCCGTCAGTATGGATAGTTAGTATATGTATGATCCGGGGAAGGTTCTTTAACAAACAACTATGTGAATTTTGTGGTATGTTCCGGGAATCGTAAATATGGGTTTGGAGTTCGAGAGGTGCACATCCGAGAATGATCTTGTGATATGTTATATGGATTCAAATTATGTGGGTGATCTGGATAAGCGTCGTTCAACTACTAGGTATTTGTTTATTATGGATGGTGGTCTAGTAAGTTGGCGATGTACCTTGCAATCCACAGTTGCGCTATCTACTACCGATGCCGAATATATGGTTGTGACATAGGCCAAAGGAGGCAATCCGGTTACATGGGTTGATGGCGGATTTGGGCATTGGGTAGGATCACGTCGTCGTTCATTGTGACAGTCAGAGTGCAATCCATATTGCGAAGAATCAGGTGCATCAGGCTCGGACCAAACATATTGATGTTTGCCTTCACTTTATCCAAGAGATTATTGATGAGGAAGACATTCTATCGGAGAAGATTGATACTGCAGACAATCCGGTTGATATTATGATAAATGTTGTCAATGGGTCAAGTTTCAACATTGTCTAGAATTTATCCAAATGCATCGTATCTAAGCACTTTTGGCTGCATGCGTCTTTGGACGCTCTGATGGCAGTCAGAGTACAGTTAGTTGGGTTCTGGTTATCTGGTTGTTGTAATGTTTTCTTTTGGTTTGCAGTCCAATTTCTCCTCGAGATGGAGCTTTGTTTTTCGGGTTAAAAATTGGCTAAGTCTTCATCGGACATGCCTTCAGCATTTTTCGCTTGGGCAACTTCCAATACCAGTCGCAGGCAAAGTTTCTGGTCTCGAGCAATTATGTTTTCGCTCGAGCGACTTTTGTTTCACTCGAGCGACTTTCATCGAGCTCGAGAGAATATGGCGGTTCAGCAACAGTTTCCTATTCCGTTTAGGAATTGTTTTCTAATTTGTTTTACTTCGTACAAACCTATTAGACAAGGGGGATTGAGAGAGAATATAGTGAGATATTATGTATACATTAGGTGTGACGTTTTTGGCACCTTGAGTGTGAGAGAGAAGAGAGAACTCTGTGAGACCTCATCTGTGGCCTTTCATGCATCTGTTTTCTAGTTCTAGTAAAATCTTCTATCGTTTGACTACATGCGGACGTAGGTTTACGTCACTATAAGCCGAGCCACATTAAATCTCTGTATTCTTGTGGTTGTTCTTTCTCTCTCTTTCTCTCCATCCTTATGTGGTTTATTTAATTTATTATTGCATTCAATCGCATCTGTATGCGTTTGTTTATTGTGCTTCAACACGACAAATACAAGTCTTCTTCATTAAATACAGTATGAAGCATTTGTTCAAAGAATTTGATCTGCAGCATCAAAAGCATGCAATCATCTTACTGCATTACAGAAAAAATGATCGAAATTTATACAACAATGTAATCCACACATGAACTGCTGATCACGTTAGTTGCTCCGAACCTGAGAATAATGACTATAATTCTTCTGGAATTAAAAAACTATCCGAATTCTAAAACTTAGTATTCGCGATGTTTCAACAGAACTATGGAACGGACAATCTGAAAATAATTTGGATTTCGATATTTCACTTACAAGCTAGAGAGAAATACCAGGAGAGGTGAAAGTGATACGTTTGCCAACGAGCAGGAATTGAATTATACTTTCCATCAGAAACTCAGACTCCCGATTGGATC
>NMUG010007549.1:0-12026 GCA_002855965.1 Monotropa hypopitys
ACATGAATGCGAATTTTGATAAATCGATCTCTTTAATTTTTTCATGAGACAACCCACTTGTTTTGTCATATAAGCAAGTTTCTTAGCTACTATGTTACATAATCGTCGATAAAAACATAACATTTTTATTTTTTAGGCTAAGCTTTTAATTTAATAATGAATGTTTGATGTCTATATCCATATGATATATTTACTATTATGACCGAATCGTTACGATTCACGATTTGATTCAATTCACGGGTTAGGAAAGGCCATTTTGATATATGATTTGATTCGCGATCTGACAACCGTGAGTGAAGAATGATCTGTTGGTTCTTTCAATGTATGGAGGACATACACATTTAATTGCCTCGTTTTTATGCGGGGCACGAATAAGCATGTCTGGATCTTTGACTTTATGAGAAAGCCCGGCGGAGGAAAAAGTATGTGTCCGACACGTCACATGAATTGTCCTATTTTTTTAAATATTTCATTCGGACACGGTAAGACACGGCGTGGGCATGGTTGTCCAAAACCCACACACTGTTAGATTGTTTTGGAAGTTTTTTTTTAAATATTTTGGCAATCCAATTTAAGAGTTTTAAAGCATACAAAATTGGACTTCCACCGACGACAGATCTCAGCGATCTGAAAGGCATATTCTCTCCCTCTCTATCTTGGATCTTGTTTCTGAAATATTTTCCACTTATGATTCTTATTCTTGCTGCATAGATGTTGACGAATGCAAAGACAAGAAAGCCTGCCAGTGCTCTGAATGCAGTTGCAAGAACACCTGGGGTAGCTATGAGTGCACATGCAGTGGAGACCTTCTGTATATCAGGGACCATGATACTTGCATAAGTATGTTTCTCAACCCAAGTTTGTAGCCATGGCCATGTAAATTTTTACAAGTTTTGTTTGTTGTGATGTCCTTCGAACGGTCATCTGCAGGTAAGAGGGCAACTGAAGTGAAATCTTCTTGGGCAGCTGTTTGGGTCATAATATTAGGCTTGGCTATGGCTGCCGGTGGAGCATATATGGTTTACAAATATAGATTGCGGGTAAGTTTGGTGCAGACTAACTGTATTTCGCTGAATACCCTCAGAATAAAAGACCATTCATCGCCCTATGCACAAAATTATACTCGTTGGGATGAATACTCAGCCAACAATCTTTGAACACCCACAACCCAAGAAGCCATAGATCAGCCCACAATATGAGCACTAAGCAGCTTCCAATATGGAAGCTGGTTAAAAAATATAAAGAATTCCGAACTTCATTCTCATTTTGTCTGTGCAGTCGTACATGGATTCGGAGATCAGAGCTATAATGGCACAGTACATGCCTCTGGACAGCCAAGCTGAGGTTCCAAACCACGCGAGTGAGAATCGGGCATAATATCACCGTTTTCTCAAGAAAGCCCTAAACCATGCACGACGACGAGCCAATATTTTGATGGGAAGCCTAAAATGTCTGTAAACTGTAAGGTATTGGGGACTGGATTTGGGGAAGAGATCACCCGACTCTATTTAGTCCGTCAGAATTCCGTTTGCATCTAGCGAAACATCGTAGTTTTGTTACATTATGGTTGAAAACTCCGAAAGCATTTGTATTTTTTCATTTAATTTGTGCATGGACACAAATTGTATTAGTAAATAGCCTCGTCTGGTCGTTCTGTCATGTTACATGATTTTATTTTATATGTAGTTTTGGGTTGATCAAGAGTCTTGTATGTTTTTGCAGATTTGTGTATAAGTAGTTGGGAATAACACTTTTGTGTGTCAAATACAGTAACTTATCATTTGTGAAAAGAGACTGAGAATTACATTGAAATGCTATTTTGTAATGGCTTAGTAGAGTGCAGCACTGCAGAGTTCTAGTTAGGACCTTTCAAGATTGGGAGAGTTTAATTAAGTTAGGAATTCATTGATTTCAATGATCAAAATCAAATCAAACGGGGCCTTAAGTCTCAGGCATTAAGTCCCCAGTCAAATGAGGTCAAGTATGTGAATTCATTTTTTTTGTTTCTCACACTTATAATCTTATTTTTTTACATAACCAAAATGAAAAACAATTGTTAAATTTTTATGACACGAATTTGATTGATTTGAATGATTCATTACACAAAAAAGAAGCAAGTTGACCAGATATCAATAATTAAATGATTGATCGACAATTATTTTACAAAAATAGTTGGTTGGTGTGATTTAAAGAATGAATTGAAAGAATTATTTGCCCCAATCACATGGTTATCAATAATTTGCTTAGATTAGGTCATGCTAATTATAATATGTGGAGATTAATTCATTTAAATTATTCACCAAAGTTGGAAATTGTCCATAATCATAAATGTGGTGTTTGTGTGGAAGCAAAGTTAACAAGAGCACTGTTTCAATCAATTCAAAATTCATACTTATGTGTGTGATTTGAAGTTTGTTCAAATACCAGGGAAGAAGAATTTTTGCTTTTTAGTTATATTTGGTTGGATAGAATAAAAACTGGAATGAAATAGTTATTCCAATAAAATCGTAGAGAGAGAAAATAAATGGACGAAGTTTTGCCATCAGAAGTTGTGTGTACCTCTCCCTTGATGCATGGTTGATATATCAGAAATGGTACATACACCGATCTGTGCACCGATTCGCGCACCGATCAGTAATTCTTCCCGGGATGAATTACCATAATGTGTGTTTCTTCCCGAGAAGAAATGTATTCTTCCCGGGAAGAAATACCGATCGGTGCATGGATCGGTGCATCGATCAGTGTGTATAGCAGCGTTGTTGATATATATAGTAGCATTGACTGTCTGGGACAAAGCACCTGTCTAAAGTGCTGTCTGACCACCTAGGAGGGAGTGAAAGATGGCATGGCAACTGGCATGCGCCGATCGCATGAGCGGGAAATCTGGAATATTGTCCCCGAGGAGGATCTTCCTGCAATTTGAGTCACGCATGTCGGGCCGACATGGTGCTCTTCCCGGAGTATTGCCGAAGTATCGTGATGGCAGTCGATCCTGATGTGTCCGCAAGGAACTAGTGCCGGAGCCTCGTGATCCTATGACCGAAGGGAGCATTATAGAACACGGCATCTAGCCAGACCCCTGGGCGCTCCCCTACTCTGTGCTCTCCTTCTGTTTCTTGTGCCGACGTGGCACCTTGTATAAGCCTGGCGGGAGGATGGGATTTGCTTTGGCCCTTATAATAGCCCCTCAACCTTGCTTTGGTGCCTACCGAAGCGGAGTTGATTCGATCTGGATTACAAGAATTGATGCTGACACAGACCTTTGTATGTTATGCTCTTCGATTACAGTACCGTTTCAGTTCTCTACTCTGCTTTTGCGTAGCAATCAGATTTGATCTTCATCGTAAGAAGCTAGAGAGAAGAGGAAGAACGACCGACGGGGCGCGATACCAACGTGGATTGATGACAATAGGACACTTTCTAGAATACTACAAGTTTCTTTGATTCTACATGTTTGCTCTTGAATGACCAGGACAATTGGAAAGGTACCGGCTCGTTTCCCAAGATAGCTCTGACAAATAATAGATGGATCGCCACGTGTTGACACGTCGTTGGTTAGTGTTGTAGCTGAGTTGACGTTTTGCACACGTCAGTCCAGATCCCAATAAAGGTCTCAGAATATATTAAATGACGATCCACGTGTCATCACATGGTTGGTCGATATGTCGGACGATTTAAGGGTTTAAACGCATCAACACGGATCCCAAGGAAAGAAATGTCGAATACAAAAGGTGGCCATATGTCACCATGTGGTTGGTCAGCACTGCGGTCGACGCGACATTTGGCACGCGTCGGTAATCATTTGGCATCGCCGCCATGAATTCTGATTAAATGCTCGACCACGCGGCGACCCGGGATTGGCTGGCACTGGGTGGCCACATGGCCCTGTCGACATTTGAAATTTTGGGTTTCCCGCCGTTTCTTCCCCCTATAAATATGCTTCATTCGGTAGGGAGAAAATGTTTTGAAACTTAGAGCTTCTCACTCCTCGTTGCCCCTCTGTGACTGTTCCGACGAACATCTAATTGGCTGCAATCTCTGCCCTTCCAATCTTTTTTCTTCTCGCAAACTCATCAGGTATGTATCTCTTTAATTCTTGAAATGTATTTGTGGGTTTTCAGGGATCTCAACCCTATAATGTGGCTATTTTTGGGTGGTGATCTCCTCCTTTCCTGGCGATTTTGTGACGGAGCACTGGCCACACCACCATGTTTCTTGTGACTTCCCCCTTTTACCTCTGCCCTGTGCCATGTTGGCATGGGGATGTGACCATCCTCCCCTTGGACTGGATGCCTAAGTGATCTATGTGCTTTTGAGCCCCTTCTAAAGGGAGATAGTGAGTGTCGGAGGAAGTGATTAGATTTTTCTTCTAGGTTTCTTCCGTTACAACGCCGAAGAAGCATTCAGACAAGTACCGTGTTCTTCTCTCCTCCGTCCCATCGGTGAGGAAGTTCCGAGAGGAGTATGCCGTCAGATTTCTCGGGCATCGCTGGGTGAACTAGTGTCGGGGCCGAAGTATATTAATATCTCAATCCTTGCCGCCCTCGAGGGGGGAGTCGGTTTCCTCTACATCCCTTTCTATGCCGATTCTTAAACCACCTCGGCCTTACATTGTCGTAAGTGACATTCAATATTTTTAGGACCGTGACGGGGGTCGCCAAGCTAAACGAGACCATGGCAGACCCTATTATGTTTGATGATCGCTTCGGCAACTACAGTGTCGGCTTCAACAAGAGGTCACAAAAATATTACCTCGGCCAACGACCTAGTAGAGAAGGAATCATTTCGGGGTTGTCGGACTCTGACAAATACATCAACGACTACATGGTAGTCACTGGTCACTTTGAGCCCACACCGGCTCGCTATCCGATTCCTCGATAGCCCAGCAAACTGCGTAAGCCGATCAGCCTTCATGTTGGTACTGTTATTTTATTGTTTCTGTCACGTCCCAACCCTGATAATCGTAGAATCGATCATCCAGGATTGATACGTGACAACCATACATGACCATAACTCACTAATCACACACAAACTGAAATAAAAACTACGAACTAAAATAAAAATATCTCATAACTCTGCTGATAATATACATATACAGACTTTCACTCAACTCTGACACAAACTGAGATACAACTCAAATGATAGAAATAAAAGAAAATACAGACTCAATTCTGATAATAGAAAAGTTCTCTCTCACTAATACATCAAAAGAAAAAAAACTCTCAACTACTGATATAACCAACTAAACAACTGACAAACTCCTCAAACTCTACAACTGCTAAACTGGACTAGTTGACTCAAATCACGATCACCTAAAAAAGGCACGTAAACGTGCATCAACAACAATGACTAATGAATACTACAGAAAAACATAAATAAAAGAAGCAAAATAGCCATGGATCATTATTTCTTAAAACCACACACTCTATTAAAACTCATTTTCATACTCAGAAAAATATCCGCTTCTCAAAATATTTTCACATTTTCTCTTCCAAAATAATTTTCCTTTTAACTCACACCAAAATCCCATTTTTCCTCAATCTCAAAAAATACTCTTTTCTCATTTTCCTATTTCCTCAAAAAATTCATTTAATTTCTTTATTGATTTCAAATTATCATTTCTGATAATCTCATAAAACTCAAAGGATCGAATATGATCCACCTCATACTCATACTCATACTCATACTTATACTCTTTTCACAATTTCTCGACTCATTTCAAAAATATAATAGTTAATGGTCATTTAGGCCACTGACTATGCGTTGTTACAAATCTGTTACCATGTGAAACATTTTCAATTAGTACACAAGTATTGAGCAAAGGGGCGTTCGTCGCTTCGTCCCAGCGGTAGGGAAAACATACCACGTACTCAGTCCAATTTAATCATTGGGACCCGGCTGCATTCCGTATCCAATAGTACACACTTACAATACTATGATAATGTGCATATAATCCAATAGTACCCATACTTATAGTACTATGACAAGACTATTAAAGCATGATTGGAAACCTCATTTTTATAATAAAAACTCTTCTCTTTATTATATTTCTCAAATCCATCTTCTAATTTCTCTTCAGAAAATTCATTCTTACCTTTTTCTTTCTAATAATCCATAGTCATTTCCCAAAATCATTTCTTTTTAAATTTCATCACGAAATTATATTTTTTTATAAAATCCTTTCATTTTCTCAAAAATTATTATCCGTAGATTTTCATCATTTCTCAAACTCTTTCAAAAACCTCAGTTTATACTATACAAAAGTAATATAAACTATTCAAATTTATACAATTCTGAAAGTACTCACCTGGCTAATTGAATACTCTACTGATCTAGTCTGTCTCTGAACCTAACAATAATTAAACGGGACTATATAAATGTACTGACCCTAAAAATAAACTCTACAAATTAAAATCTCTAAATGTGCATGCATGAATGTCATTTCTCTACTTTTCTTTATTAAAAATTCTCTCTTCTCTATTCTTTAATTCTTATTTTTTATTAAATAATAATAACTCTTCCATTAAATCCATAATTCTCTCCATAGTTATTATTATTATGAACAATAATAACTATTCTCATATTAAATATATTTTTCTAATAATTTTCTCCACCCTTTCTTGTAATTCTCCCATTTTCTTTATGAATTCATTTTAATGAATTTATTCAATTCTCCACTAATAAAATTCTTAATATTCTTAATATTCAAAGAATTTGTTAATAATAATTACAATTATTTTATGGTGATTTTTCATTACTTTTCCCCTAATTGTTCCCGTTAATTTTTCTAGTGGTCATCGAGAGATTTTCCAACAAGTTTTTCGACAAACTTTTTCAACAACTTTTTCCGATGATTATCCTATTTTGTCATTATAATTAAATCTCAATTCTAATTTTAATTCAACTAAATAATAATTACAATCCGTAAAATAAAACATTGATACGAAAATTATACCGATTCCGACGAATTCTTCGACGTACTGCCACCACCAATGAACCACCACAAAAACAGTCATGAACCACCATGCGTCACTGCCGACACACCGCTATATCACCACCACTAAACAACACAACATCCACGTCTCTTCTCCACCCTTCGGGCATCCAACCTAGACCCAACAACCCCCGGAACCAACCATGCCAAACCGGAAAACTGCCACCCGAACACAACCCAAAAGCCCAACGCAAATACCCCCGAAACTACCACCCAAACCACCATTGAACACCACCAAAACCGCTGCGACGCAGCCGTAAAAACCAACCAAAACCCCCGCAACTCAACCCGAAAATATTTTCCGAACAACTAAAAAAATAGTCGTGAATAGCCAAAAAAAAAACCAGCGAGCTTCCTTTGATTCGGCAGTCGATAAGGTCGCGTTCAACTGCGAATTCCGACTAAACGACTACTCCAAATCACATAATTTTTTATACATAGATTTGAACACAAACTCATAGTTTATTTTACAAAATTATTCGATTTCATATGATTTTTTCATAGTTTTTCCAAAAATTTCTGAACAACTTAACAGACCACCTTGGGTTTGATCTTTAATTTCTCCCAAACTATTCACCCAAAAATCGTGATTTTTCATTTATAACTAATTAAGACACTAACAAATACAACCCCATAGTTTTGTTTGGAAAATAATTTGATTACGTGGACATTTTTCTCCTCCGAAATTCCAAAAATATTCTGGCCGAAACTAGACCTTTTAGAACTTGGTTTTTTTCCTTAATTTTTAATATGTTTTCTTCAATTTTAAAACATGTGATCGATCTAAAACAATTATACAATTGAAACACGAATTTTTGGAATCAAATTTACCTTAAATTGATTTGAATTCGACTTGGATTCAGACTGATTTGAAAACTGAGTTTACCACTTCTCCTTCCTCCTCTAATCTTAACAAGTCTTCTGGGTTCCTGAGTTTTTTTTCTTTGATTGTTGGTTACCGATTGATGGTTGTGTTGTAAGTGATATTTGAGCATGTCAATTTTAGAAATTCTTACACGTATCCTATGTGCTGTAGAATTCTATTTCCAACAAGTGTAGTATATTTCAAATAGTGTAATATGTTTCTCACTTCCATGTATAAACCTTACATGAAACAATCCTATTTATATTACTCATCCTTTATCTTTCTCTTGATTACTTATAAAACTTTTAACTCATTTAGTTTATACAATAGCCTTTTCTTCTTTTTAAAGTTTTAATTTGATCCAAATTTTATTATCAACTCCTCTTTTATTTATTTTCATTCTTTAAATAATTTTAATTAGCCAATAATAATGCATAATCGAAATGTGGGTCTCACAACTCTACCCCACTTAAAAAAAATTCGCCCCAAAATTTAGATACGTACATGCCTCCTTGTTTTGTGAAACATGAATATCTTGCTTTGATGATGTCTGCGAACAATCCCACCCTCTATGGCCCGGTTGACGACACTTAACACAAACAACATATCTTGCTGTATACTTTTTGGCATAATGTCCCACAAAATCTACACGAACTTACTCCATGATTTTGGTTCTTTCAATAAACATTAATTCCTCTTGACTTTCTTGCTTTTGGTTAACAGAAATAAGAGAGATCACATCTCCTATTGATTGATCTCCATGCTCCATTAGATCCTGCTTAACACGAAAATAAATATTTTAGAGGAAAATTCTAAGGACAAGCTCTAGCTCTAACTCTAAACTCAACAATACCCTATTGTACATAGTCCAGCTGACTCTACTAGTCTACATAACCTCTAAACCTCAGCTGTAATACCAAAAATTGTCACGCATCCAACCCTAACAATCATAGAGTCGGTCATCCATGATTAACACATAACAACCATACAAGACCACAACTCACTGATCACACACCAACTAAAATAAAAACTACTAACTGAAATAAAAATATCTCATAACTCTGCTGATGATATACATATACAGACTCTCACTCAACTTTGACACAAACTGAGATACAACTCAAATTGATACAAATAAAAGAAAATACAGACTCAACTCTGATAATAGAAAAGCTCTCACTAATACATCAAAAGAGAAAAACTCTCAATTACTACTGATATAGCCAACAGAACAACTGACAAACTCATCAAACTCTACAACTGCTGGACTGGTGTCACGCCCCGGATTTTCAAACCATATTTTTTTTGAAAGAGATAAAAGAATGATTATTTATAAAACCACATTAACCAAACCACATCACCAGGGCCGTGAATAGTTGAAAACACATCTTTATAATTCTTTACATGAATCTTGCTTGAAATTAAAATACATACAAGGCCTTTAAATTTGAAATGAAACTCAACTACAAGTAAAGGGGAGAAGGTGATTTATTACAATGATACATGAATGAAATACAATAAAATGCTTCTCACTGAAATGAAGGTGGAGCAAGCCAATGCCAACTCCCAGCTACAAACTACCAACCATGCAAACCTGCATAAAACTGTAAAAAGAAAATTGAGTCACAAAGACCGAACAAATGTGCGTCTATCAAGTGTAAATGCAATTATAGTGACATGTGCAAGTGGTGTGAATCCCTATGATGCAATCCCCAGCATGCCAACACTCATACAATCTCAAACACCACTATCAAGTCACTTCCCAAATCAAGACTGATAAGTCTAACCAAGTCTCTCATCCACCCAAGTACACTAAGAGATAACCCAACCATTCAATCTTGCTCAAAACCAACAATAATACAAGCCAATACCCTCTCTTTACCAAATACCCCTTAACCACGTAACTAGGCAACGTACGCTAAAACATAGGCCATAAGGACCAAGGACCTCAACCTTGACCATGACATACCGATATGGCGCCACTACCACAACTCTCTAGGGAAGACACACCCAAGAGCATGACTCGTGTCTAACGACATCACTTTCAATCATGGCATACCAAGCCAAACACCATATCGAGTCCATTAGCTAATTCCACGACTTAGCTTATACCCACAATGTCACGACCCATTCCAGAATATAATAAAAATATTAAAAACTGGCAACAGATAATGACTACAAAGTACCACAACTGAAAACTCAAGTGATAAAAAAAATCACTACAACTCACAAGTCTAACTATAAAGTGAAAAACAACACAGCGGAAGTACGAATATAAAAACTCCAACAAGTAGTCTGAAAAGAAACTCCACTAACCAGCAACACAACTCACACAACTCAACTGACAAAGCAAAAACAGTCTCTCTCAAACCATCTACTAGAAACTGAAAAGTAAGAATCTCCAACATGGAGCAACCTCTAACAACTGCTCGGCAAGGCAACCTGGCAATGACTAGCAAAATTGAATCAGCTACTCCTCCTGACCTGGATATAGATTGCAAAACAAAAAAGCAAACGATATCCAGGAGTGTCAGCTACAACAGTAAATATATGCACTTTAATATATAAAAGAAACTCACAGTGTACAAGGAAAAGTACAAGTAAAGCAACAAGTAAACTAAGGGGTTGTGCCTCTCCCCTTTCTATCACGTAAGCATGCATTTGTCTAAGGGGTGGTGTCTCTCCCCTTCTATCATGTAAACATATTATTGTTCATGTATTTTTTTTATAATCGTGCCCATAGCATCGTGCCCATAGCACCAATTCCTACTCGGCCTAACAGCATAAAAGAGCATGTCACAGGATCAACTCTTCACAATTCCCCCACTCGGCCTAACAGCATAAGAGAGCATGCCAAATGAATTATCTCTTCTCAATTTCTCCACTCGGCCTAACAGCACAAGAGAGCATGCCAGAGAAATATCTCTTCTCATTACACCCACTGCTCGGCCTAACAACTCAATTGAGTATGCCCCAAGATATCATTCTCTTTTTTTCATGTGATTATTAATCATTACTGAATATTCTTTACAGGGAAGTGGTGCCAACAAACAGTATATGTATCTCAATAGTGTTTTACAATATTTCCAACATGCCAATTGCATAAACCACATTACTGTAAACATGCCCATAGCATAACCAACATTATTGAATTAACATTCAAGACATGACATTAACAATATCTCTTCTCTAACATACTTGCATGCGATTGAGAAAGGTAGGTAACATCACACAGTTATTACGTAAAAAGCATGCAATAACTAGCTACACATAGTAAAGTACATATATGTAAAGATAGCTACACACTCACCAAGGACTGAAAGTTCGCCGAGTATGAGTCTACTAATCTGCTTTGGAAGGTTCCGGCTTCTCCCCTGTGATAGAAATAACATTTTATAAATATCGGCTCATTTTTAATCGTTCTAATTTCTCCCATTACTATTTTTAAGTTTAATTCAAGTACTTCAACAAACCCTATTACACTTTATTTTTCATTTAAGCTCTTTCTCCATAGGACCCTTAACCATGACCAAAACCTTAAGAGTCTAAAGTTATAAGTTCTAAATATCAAACAGATTTGATAGTCTTCTGAAATCTCTAAAGTTTGACATCGTAGACATGTTTTTGGGCTTTGTGCTTCAAACAAATATTGTAGAGGACGAAAAATTGAGTGGGGGTTCTTCAAGTCATATTTGAAAAATAATATCGTGATGATGCTCAAAAACGCTAATTACAGCAGTAAAAAAACCCAGTCTGAATCTAGACAGATTAACTTCGGTTTTTCTTAATCTAACTCATTAAAACTCGATTTTTCAAGCCCTAATCCCTCAATCCAAGCACTATAATATAAAGATAACTTCTTCCCTCAAATCATATCAAAAATTGAGTCTCAAAGATTAAGTTTAAAACACTCAAAACCATATTTTTGTCACTTAGATCTAGTTAAGCAGTCCTTAAACGTGATTAAGAAAGAACCCCTATTCCAGGGCTAATTAAGTACGAAATTAAATTTACAAAAACACAAAGTTTACCTATTGGATGTGCTGAACAATATTGAAGAAGAAGATTTCTCCAATTGACTTCAATTTAGGCCTTCAATGGCATAATCTTCCAAAGCTCTCCTTAATCTCTCTCTACCTCCCTAGTTTTTCAAGTGATTATGTTTAA
>NMUG010007550.1:0-12027 GCA_002855965.1 Monotropa hypopitys
GCATTCTCGTCTTAAGAGGAGGCTGCAGCCAAGAGGAATAATCAAAAGAGGGTATCAAAAGTATACAAATATATTAGTGAACTGCTTTGAACTCCATACCTGTTGAATAATTGCACATTGATAAATGTAAATATTTGGATAAACACTTTGCGAACTAAAAATGGGGGTACCTAAAAAAATTATGGAGAAAGTATCTCTCATCAATTGCCTTCAAAAAATCGTAAAGTGAAATTACATGAAATTCTACACAGCAAAAAATGAGAAATTTGCAGAGTTGCAGATAGTATAGTGCTCCACCCAGGCTCAGACAATCTTACATCCATAAAGGGGGCCAGGGGTGTTTGGGGTTAAGAATTTAAGATTTTATTTCATATTGCAATATTTTACCATGTTTAAGGGCGGACATGGGTCGGGCTGGGCTAGGCCTAACTAACAACAGCAAAAGCTGTAGTTTCTCAGCTCGGCATAGGGCCCGAACTTAAACTCTCAAGCCTTCCAATTTAGCATATAAGCCAAATTACATCAACTTTACATCCTATTAATGGCAGTCTGTGAGGGGTACAGGCCTAACATCTGGCACTTTGCACAAAGTTGCAACCACAACCTCAAGTACATGGGACGACATTGGTAAGAAGGGTGACATTGCAGAAATTTTTCTCAACACATTTTCATCTCATCTACATTGGGTTACATTGGTGACAGTGTCATCAAAGTTCCTCAGTGCCAGAACAAAAACAGTGACAACAGATCAAAAAAGCATGTCACGTCATAAACCATGTTAAAAGACTCAATCAAATAAAAATAAATAATAAAAGAGAAGAAAACATCACAAGATATTGCACTTACTTGATTGGCTTTCAATATGTTCAAGAAATTTCCAAGGCTCTTCACGATCCCCTGCCAGTGGGCAATCAAAATCTCCTGAGCAGCAGCATTGGCAAGGGTGCGAGCTGTCCCCTTAAGTAAACTAGCTCTGGAAAGTCTTGGTGCCTAGACCATTCCAGGTGCACGAAAATTAAATGTAAAAGTCTTTGAGTAAGTTCAAAAGAAAAGATGATAAGTTATCACTATCTCAACTTTGACTACCTGAATGCACAATCCAAGCAAAGGAGAAATCTCTTTTTTCAGGTTGTCCCGGATCATACCATAAATCTTTTCCACATATGCTGTCAGTTGCTGTTTAAACAACAAAGCAGGGTACTTGGCTTCAACTTGGTGCAAACTACCCGCTCGTCCAGATAACTCTCCATTGGCAAGAGAAAGATCGACCCCTTGTGGACTTCCACGGAAACTCTAAAAGAGAAATTATTGCAACCTTTCAGACGGAGTGGCATAAACTTTGAATGGCAAAACGAAGACATTTTTCTCCTTTTACCAGTGACATCCTCCCAAATAGTGTAGCTGATGATGTTCGCCTGTGTTGCGGAGCCATCCCTGCTGCACTGCCTGCCTTCAATGTACGATGAAGCAGCAGCAACAGAGTTGATGCATTGGATAGCCAATAGGCCAAGTTTTCATTGTTGTCCTGAGTCTTTAATTTACAAATGTAACAGTTCTAAAGAGTTCTCTGATACATAAAGGTAAATAAGTATAGCACCAAGAATCAACGTTGCAAGTAGTACCTCGATAGCATGGCCAATAGTCTGAATAATCCGATCGTATATGCTGGTCCTTTCAACTTCAAATGACCTCCACTGCCTAAGGCACTTATATATTATACAGGCTGCAACAGGTCTGCCCTTACTCAATCCTAGGTGCTGAGCAACACATCGGATGAGCAAGTCCTGATATTCCTGTTGCTTCTCATTGAGTGATTTTTGTGGTCTCTCCTCCACCTCTGACTGATCCCTCAAGTTCATCGAAGCAGTTTGCAAATCCTATTATATTTCATAGGTGAACATAAAAATTAAAGATAGTGCAAATCAAACAAAGTAATAATGGAGGTACAGTTCTTGAGGCACTTGAACTTACAGCATCAGTTTTGGTACTTTCTGCCCTCTATCAAATGTCGGACAAGAATAAAGCGGCATAAGATGTATATACTGAATATATAAAAAGTTAATTTAAAGCTCAATATGCATCACTGTTTTCAGGAATTACCTGAATAACTGAATTAGAAGGTTCTGAGAGGAGCTTATTGTTTTCTGCCATTGTTAGAGCCTGCTGACGAAGAACTTTATTTTCTGATTCTACATTGGTGAGCTTCTCTTCAAGCCTAACCGCAGAAGGACAAGAATTCCATTAACTGTTCCCTATCAAATGGCAAGCAGCCATGTTCCGAGAACAAATAGATTGCAAACAGCCAATTGGTAGCTGAACCATTACTGATATTACGTAGAGTTATTCCAGAATGCTTCGTATACTAATTAGGGGGATGCACTAGACAGAAAAGGAACAACCAAAAACAAAAACTTAAGTTCTTAGGTGGACTATAATCTAAACTTTAGTTAGAATTTGGGGGGCATCATATCTCAAAACAATTGGCATGAGGTGGTTTAGGCTCAGACTATATGGATCATCAATCTTGACAGTTCATGTAGCACATTGCTAGTCATAATTATGTCATCTTGCAAGACATCTTAAAAGATGCTCAAACCTATAGATCTACAAGTATCATATGAAAGGATGAACCTGCATTTAATTTTGCTCTGTTCGTTGAACTGTCTCGAACAGCTGACAAACCAGCCTTCCACTAAAGGACTAGTATATTGAAGAGCTTGTCAATTAAGAGTAATGCTGAAAATTTTACTCTGACTGCTTAAAGCTTAGATGACATCCGATGTCTTTACTAATTTTTCAGTCCAATTCACTACCTTCAACAAGCATATCTGATGTTATTATGGACATGCCTACAGACAGTCAAATATCCTCAACACTGAAAGCATGATTTCTGGCCAAGGAAACATCACTCCAAAGACACTGTACTTCCCAGCAAGATTTTGTAGTTTCTTAATTAGTGTAATCATTCACTATTCCCTGTGAGTAAATCATCAAAGAGAACTCCCTCCAACATTCCAACACTAAAATGATAAGCACCACACAACCCATTCAGGCTGTATGACATCTCTAATTCAGATACTAAAGCAGTTCCCTGACTTGACGATCCAGGAACAACAAAAGAGAAGACCAGAATATATTGGTCCTGTCCTATGTGTCACGGATATGGACACAGACACGTATATGAACACAGAACGGACACAGACAAGGGACATCTTGGCTCCACGGGCTTAGCACTACTCATGACAAGGATTGTCTCATAAGCTTTGCTGAAATCTGAGTTGCCTGGACCCAATACCTACAGCAATCAAAGCCACCGAAGTCGACACTCTGGCAATGGATTTCACATGCCATAAGCTTGGGGATTTATAAATTAAGAGCATCATGTGATTCTCACTTATTCAGTCTCAGGAACCTTATCTGCAACAAGGTTTAAAATATCTTGGTAAATTTTTTCCATGAATATATTCTGCTAAAATTCCAAGCTTTCTTTCCATAGTTGTCTCCCAACCTGACAGCTTAACAACCTACATAGATGCGGATGAATACCGAACCAAAGCATAGACTGTAGGAAGAGAACAAGGCACGATGAATATCAACTAAAAGATAAATGACTGTTATGTTGAGTAGAGCAGAACCAATAAAAAATAACAAAGACTTGCCAAAGATGAAGTGAAGATGAAAACCTGACGAAAAGGAAATGGACGATGCTGCTCTATGCGGGCCTTCCACTGGTACTAGTGTGGGAGGGGGAATATCATCTTTTCATCCATGGAGACAATTTACAAAGCCACTGAAATATTATGTGATGTGGGGGATTGAAGAAACTCAGAGAGCAAGAAACTAGATGGACATTTCTTAAGCACTCTCAACCACCAAGTGTAGTTTGAAAGCCGAACCAAGGCAAAAAGAATGATCATTCTATTTGTTTCCCAATATTGAAAAATTAGTCTAGTTTCCATCAGTTTATTATCAGGAGTTAGCTTGATTTTCTAGACCATAAACAAGATTATCTGTAGAACATGATGTCATCAAATTAGGTTAAATCAGAATTGAAATCAAAACTATATAAATCCTCAAGTATATTGTGTGAAGGACCGGACTTGTCTTTCAATTCATGTAGTGAATAATAGACTACATGAAAGATTATCTACAAACGCCAACTATAAGGGCTCGACAAAAGACGTGCATCACTTAAGTGGTAAACTCAAATGAGATAACAGATTTGAAGGGAAAAGTTCATAAAGTGTAGAAGGAAGAATTTGAAACTTGAGGGTATTATCCATTTCACTTTGAATGAAGCAAAGTAACAAACTATTGAAGTACCTACAGTAATGAACACGCTGAATTAGACTAACAACTAGCTAGAAGGTACAAAGATACAACAAATATAAAGACCAATTTCCATCAGAAGAAGTCATCGAATGCCCCCTCCCGGTCAGTTTCCCAGTTTTCAGCTCCTGCACAAAGCAACATCAAGAAAAAGGTATATATAACACATTTACGTTAAACATGTACAACTTAAACAAAAGCGAAATCTAACTTTAGAACATAGCTCATGGTATCTCCAGACTGATAGGGAAAGATCAATGCTAACATTAAATGAGTGGCAGAATTAGAAGGAAAATCATTCTTGGCAAAGAATTCTCAGAGGAATCATTGATTCTCAAATGTATTACCAAGCCGTTGGATTATGGCTTGGGTATCAATTATCTAGTGCAGTCAGGGGACACTAAGAAAACTAGACTGACCTGAGACTTCAGCGGTTGTAAGATCCTGAACTATCAGCTGGAAAACATTGGAATGGAGGGAAGAGAAATGTGCTGGCGTTGAAGCAGGAGCTGGAAAGGTGAAATCAGAGTCAGTGGATGTGGTATCGGAGGAAGTGGACAATGCATCAATTCGAACATCTGTAGCAATGAATCCTGAAGTTGAACTCGAGGTGGATGAGGTAGACAAGATCATTTTCAGCTCTGAAACTTGGTCCGACATGCTGTATATCATCCTGAGATACACTAGATCATTTCTAGTATCAGTCAAAAGGCATGTGGAAACATGTTTTAAGTTGCGTTAATTAATTCTTAGATGCAACTCTAGCAACTAATTGCAAATATGTACCCCAACCATCGGACGAGTTTGAAATGACATTTTAGCCTAATTATCAATATTTTCTTCACTATCCTGTTTCCCAACCACTTGTGATTTGTGTGTAGGCTTGGTGGAGAATCTGTGAATCTCTTATTCGTTTAAAGGTTATTGTTAAGTTTTATGTAATTAGTTAGAATGTAAGGGGTCATTGTGTATTTATTTTATTTTTCTTTTCGTGTATATGTTATACATTCATTAATGAGAGATTTTACGGGTGAGAGATTATCATCCCTTCGAACATGGTATCAGAGCACCTCTGAAAACCCTAGCCGCCGCAAGTTGTCTCGGACCATTGTCAGGTCGCCTTACTCCGGCGACTTCGCCTCTGGTCGCCGCTCTTTCTCTCTGCCGCGTTTTTCTCCGTCCTCTTTCGTTGCTCCGGCGTTTTCGCCAGCAACCATATCCAGTCGATCTTGCCGGACCTTGCTGCATTCGAGCTTCTCCGGCGTTCTCTCTTTCTTATTCTGGCGTTTGTCGTCTCCTCCAGCCACTCCAGCAGCCTTCGTCGCCAGTCTCGTTTGCTACAGCCGAGAAATCGAATTGCTGCGATTTTAGATGTTTCGATCTATCGGTTGTTCGGGCTGCTGCGATTGGGTTGGATTGTTCAAGAATAAGGCTGCGATTCCTTTTTTATTCGAAGAAAGAGGCTGATCCATCATCGATTCAGCGGAATATCGAAGGGCTGCTGCGTTTTCAGAAGAAGATTCTGCGATTTCTTTGCACTGCTGCGTTTTTCTTTTCATTGGGCTGCTGCATATTTTGCGTTTTACTTTTCATTGGGCTGCTGCATATTTTCATCGCTGTTGCGTTTGCGATTCAGATTCAAGAACCGCTGTGATTCGGCTTCTGGGCTATTGGCTGTTTTGTGGAAGTTGTTTTGGTGATCCGTTTACAGATTCTGAATGCTCAATCCACCTTCGCGACTGTATTTGGTTTGTTGAATCTTGTTTGGGCTGTTTGCTGTATTGAAGTTTTTTTTTTTGAATTGCGCATGCATATTGAGTCAGCCTAGTCCGTTGGTGTTAGCTGATATCCTTCACGGAACTCACAACCGTTGTATGGCTATGTCAGGGAAATCAACAAACTCACCTATCCTTGTATTGCATCTGTGGTGTGACTGATTATTATCACTTGATTGAGGATTGTGGCTTGGTTTATTGGATTCTTAGCTTCTGGGTTTTATCGTTCGGATTGTTCTGCTTTGGCCTTGTTATTGTCGATTGGGTGATCTGTGGTTGATATGGACTCTTCAAGGACAAATACTTCTCTTACTGGTCCTCTTTCTCAGGGGGAGTTGCATACTCTCAGACGCCTCGTGGCCAAGCTTAGTACAATTTCAGCTTCAGCTTCAGTTCCATTCTCTAACCTTTTTGCCAACTCCGATATAAAAGCTAATGTTTCTACAACTCTATCTCTTCCTTGGATAATCGATTCGGGTGCAACTGACCACATGACAGGTTCCTCCTTTTTTGATTCCTATTCCACTTGCTCTGGCAAGGGCAAAGTCAGAGTTGCTGATGTTTCTCTATCTTCTATTTCGGGAAAAGGTTCTATAAATTGTTCTCCAAACATTTCACTTTCTTCAGTTCTTCACGTTCCCAATTTCTCTACTAACCTCCTATCTCTTAGTAGTCTTACTCAATCCATAAATTGCTCCATAACATTTTTTTCTACACATTGTGTCTTTCAAGATCTAAATACGGGAAGGATGATTGGCAGTGGTAAAGTGCAAGGGGGACTTTACTGTTTGGAATCGGCACCTAATCCAGTTTGTTCACCTGTGTCATCTGGTCAAGCCCTTGCTGCAGATACGAGTTCAGCTCTTCCTTTGTTACATCAATGGCATCGTAGATTGGGTCATCCATCTTTTGGAATTCTAGAAAAATTGTTCCCAAGTTTGACTAAGCAATGTCTTCGGAGTCAATTCCTTTGTGAAGCTTGTGAGCTAGCAAAACATAAATGCTCCTTTTATGCCCCTATTAACTAACGAAGTGATTCACCTTTTTCAATCATCCATTCTGATGTTTGGGGCCCTTCTCCTCTTAATGGATATCGTTGGTTTGTCACCTTTATTGATTGTCACTCTCGTGTCACTTGGGTATATTTACTTCGGTCCAAAAATGAAGTCTTTTCATGCTTTCAATCCTTTCATCAAATGGTGCGCACTCAATTTGACACCACCATTAAGGTTCTTCGCAGTGACAATGGGACCGAGTATTTAGATGGGTCCTTTCGCACATATCTTGAACAATTTGGTATTCTTTTTCAGACAACTTGTGTTGGCACACCACAACAGAATGGAGTTGCCGAGCGCAAGAATCGTCATCTTGCTGAGATTGCTCGCTCACTCTTGTTCACCATGAACGTTCCCAAGTATTTTTGAGGGGAAGCTATCCTTACTGCAGCCTTTCTTATCAATCGTATACCCTCTAGCGTTCTCTAATTTCAATCTCCTATTAGATTTCTCCCTGGTGGTTCTAGGATCAGTTCTCTTCCTCTTAGAGTTTTTGGTTGTATATGTTTTGTCCATGCCCCTAAAGTTTCTGGTGGTAAGTTAGATCCGGCTGACGGGGTCGTTGAGAGGTATAAAGCACGACTTGTTGCAAGGGGGTTCACTCAGACATACGGTATTGATTATGAAGAGACCTTTGCCCATGTGGCCAAGATGAATTCTGTTAAGACCTTACTCTCTTGTGCGTCTATTTTGAATTGGCCTCTTAAATAGTTTGATGTGAAAAATGTTTTTCTCCATGGTGACTTAGAGGAAGAGGTCTACATGGACATACCACCAGGTTTTTCCTCTTTTGCTACAGAAGGAAAGGTGTGTAGATTGAGAAAAACTCTTTATAGATTGAAACAATCTCCGAGAGCATGGTTTGATAGATTTCTCAAAGCCATGTTGAGATTTGGATATAAGCAGAGTCATGCTGATCATACTATGTTCATCAAAAGAACTAATGGTAAGACTTCTGTTCTTATAGTCTATGTGGATGACATAATTATGACAGGTGATGATCTGGACGAGATACAAAACCTTAAGGCTCTTTTTGCTCAAGAATTTGAGATCAAGGATTTGGGGCCTATGAAATACTTTCTTGGAATGGAGGTGGCTAGGTTTGATAAAGGTATTTTTATCTCTCAAAGGAAGTATATTCTGGATCTTTTGGAAGAGACGGGCATGTTAGGATGTAAGCTTACAGATTCTTCTATTGAGGCTAATCATCACCTTTGCAGTAATGATGGAGAACATGCAGAGATATCAAAGACTTGTAGGTCGTTTGATATACTTATCTCATACTAGACCAGATATTTCCTACGCTGTTGGGGTTGTTAATCAATTTATGCATGATCCTCGTACTACTCATCTTGATGCTGTCTATCGTATCTTGAGATATCTCAAGTCTGCTCCAGGTAAAGAAATTTTGTTCTCCAATCATGGTCACTTGAAATTGGAAGCCTTCACCGATGCAGATTGGACGGGTCTATTGATGATAGGAGATCTACCTCTGGTTATTGTACCTTTCTTGGAAGAAACTTGATTACTTGGAGGAGTAAGAAGCAGTCAGTGGTTGCTAGATCAAGTGCAGAGGCAGAATACAGGGCAATGGCTCACGGTGTTTGCGAACTTTTATGGCTCCAAACCTTTTTACGTGATTTGGGATTATCTGATGCTAGTCCTATGAAGCTCTACTGTGATAATAAGGCTGTCATAAACATTGCCTATAATCCAGTTCAACATGATCGAACGAAGCATATCGAAATTGACAGATACTTCATTAAAGAGAAGCTGAGCAATGGTTTAATTTGTATGTCTTTTGTAGGATCAGAAGACCAGTTGGCTGATGTATTTACTAAGGGTCTTAGTAGCAAAAGTTTTCACCCCGTTGTGTTCAAGTTGGGCTTGATAGATATCTTTGCACCAACTTGAGGGGGAGTGTTAAGTTTTATGTAATTAGTTAGAATGTACGGGGTCATTGTGTATTTATTTTATTTTTCTTTTCTTGTATATGTTATACATTCATTAATGAGAGATTTTACGGGTGAGAGATTATCATCCCTTCGAACAGTTATCAAGGAGCTTCGGCCTCTAATCTTAGGGATATTTCTTCTTGACTGAGCATTCTCAGGAACGTGAAGGATTTTAGCATTCCTCGAGGGGGACTAGGCAGGAAAGATAAGGAGAATGCATATTTCTGGTGCATCGGCTTTTATGTGAAAATTTACAGGAGAAAGTAATCGGAGATGTTTTCAACGATTGGAAGAGCCTTAAAAAAATTGAAGAGTAGAGTACTAATATTTTGTGGCATTTTGAATTGTGGATTCTCGGGCTTAGTTGAACCCACCATGAAACAATAATTGTATTCTGTTGAATCTTTTGAGAAGATAGGATGTATAGCTCATATAGGTTTTATTGTGGCATTTAACTTAATTCAAGTTTTACATATATATAAATTTAAAAAAAATAACTCCATGGCATCTGACACCTTACTGTCACATTCCACACCCAGATATAGTACCTCTTCAATGAGTGATAACGATTATTATTCATTGACAGTGGAAGTTGAGTTAGAGGTTCTAAAGTTTTAAGAAAGTTTAAATGATTTTTAACCACCACTCAATTTCATCTATTTGGATGTATGTGCAGAATTCAGCTGAGAAAAGAAAACTTCCTTTAGCTAGAGGATATTACACCAGCTCCAATTTCATTGAATACCATTAATGCACTTCACCAGCCTAGCTATGCAGTCCTTAACCCCTAACTACAACTCGTTCTAATCCTATGAACTCTTAACAAATTCAATTTACTATGATGAATGGTATATCCGTCAAAGCTTCAAAGTTTAGAATATATATCAACCTTGAAATTTTATGCACTACTGCTACCTGTTTAAAGATTCTTGAAGTTGATGAACTCTTCTTTCGGTTTCTTCTAACTTACTACGCCTTTCTTCACTTGATTCTAGGGCTTCTGCACATTTCCTTTCAGATTCATCAGCTCGTTGTTTCTCCGATTGCAATAAAGCCTATGATACATAAAATTAGGGTGGAGTAAAGCAACAGAAAGGAAAAGCTGGCCAATGTTCCAAAAACTGGAGAGAGAAAAAAAAAGGTCAATCAAAACAAGGAGAAGATCTACGCATGTGATCAGAGACACGCCCATTGAATGCATAAGCTAAACCAGAAACTTATGATGCAAGTGCCACAATGCAGGCTTCTCAAATAGCTAAAATGTCACAGTAATAAGTATCTCATCTTATGCAACACATAGAATATGCAACTTTCAAGACCAGAATCCATAAAGACCAAAATATTGATGTAATACCCGTTTCCTGATTTCGAATAAAAGAATTTATTTTAAATATTTTGTATAAATTTTGAAAAGTCAAGTTGCATGTTAGAAGAGTGTGAAGTTGACATTGGGTGATAAAATGCATAGTAAAGGTTCTTGGTTTGACATGTTATGCATATACATTTCATGTGTTGGTAATTGTCCTTGGGTTTATCCTTTTTACATAGGAGAAGTGAGAATTAAGGTTTACATTTGAGGTTATAAAACCTTTGTGGATTGGTACTTGTGTAGTAGTCAACTTTTGGAGCTTTAGAGGAAGATTATCAAAATTGGGAGAAAACTTAATTTACTGGTTCAGGTAACGATATCAGATCTTGGTGTGATATCGATATCATGTGTAGCTAATTTTCTAGAATTTTGATTAACAGGTTGTAATATCGATATTATGAGTTGCATGATATCGGTATCTGAGTTAAGACTGTGATATCGATATCATGAATTGCATGATATCGGTATCTGGGTTTGGGAAGAATCTATGAATGGTTAATCAGAGGTCTGTGATATCCCGGTATCATGAGATTTCATGATACCGATATCTGGATTAGGCAGGATACCGGTATCAAGGGATAGTGGGATATCGGTATCAAGGGATAGTGGGATATCGGTATCAAGGAATAGTGGGATATCGGTATCATGACAGTGTAATTTTGGAAGAGAATTGATCAGAGTGCTTGGATATCGATATCATGATATCGATATATGGTCAGTCGACGAGATATTTTATAACTTCGAGGATTAAGTCTTTTGAGAGACATTTTGGACATTTTTATGCAATTAGATGGTTTTAATGATGTCCTAATACGTATTAGGGTTAGTCATGGTGTATTAGCCACCATTCTAAACACTCCATCTTAGAGAGAGGTCCTAGAGATATAGAGAGAGGAGGCTGTTTTGGTGGAATTCTCAAGAAAATTGAAGAGTTTTTGGTGGATTTGAGGGGTCTTTGGCTCCACCATTTATATAATATTCCTTTTTATCATAGTCCAAAGCATAGTCTTTCACAAAATACACGAATACTAGGAAAAAAACAATAGTTCAAACTTGAAAGCATCAATACTAGGCCTATTTTTAGAACACTGGACATTTCATGTATTCAGTTCCGGGAAGATGTGTTTCTATGTTGGGAATTTCATGTATTCAGTCTCATACATAGCACGGGCTTTCATGTATTCAGTCTCGGGCACATATGTACTCAACGGCGGGGTTTCATGTATTCAACCCGCCCGTGAGCTTTTATGTATGTTGAGTTGTATTAGTGTGTGAGTCCTTATGTAAATAAGATAGTTGGTAGGAGTTTAATGTTATTTTCTTTGTTATTTTCTTTTTCCTTTTATTGTATATTTACTCCTGTTGTAAAATGATACGAGAGAGTTGGAACATTACATTTTTTCTCCCGTTTTGACTCTTCACATGGTATCAGAGCGAAACCATAAACCCTAGCCGCCACCGCATTAAAATTTTTCCGGTTACCTTTCTCCGGCTGGCTCCAGAGGCGCCTCTCTCCGGCGTCCTTTCTCCTGTATCCATTCTCT
>NMUG010007551.1:0-12021 GCA_002855965.1 Monotropa hypopitys
CTCACAACCGTATAATTAACTCTCAAGGCAACGACTAACGTCATTCAATCAAGAAGACCCGAGTGAAAGCAAAGAAGACAAACAATTCTCAAGGAGCATCCAAGCCTCCATTTGAGTAGTAAACCTGAATTCCGACAAACGTACCTCTATGTCGAACTCCTCGCAATTAACCATCTCCAAACTAATGCAAGACAAGTGTTCCAATAAGGAAGGACACGTCGCAACCGAACTTACATTTGCGAACTAATGAACAGGGGCATCGAAGAGCCTATAAGAATCCAAACGAGCACACACAACTCAATCTTGCGGAGATATATAACTAACGGGTCATACCCCTTAAAGAAGAACCACCACAGTATCTTGGCAACGCCTCGAGATTTCCACTAAAATGAAGGAGGAAACACAACTCCTACAAACTATAAGGCCAATTTCACAACAATCACTCGAGAATTTGCATCACAAAGGGAAACAAAGCCAAGCTACCACCACTCAAGGAGCTCTAAGAACTACTTTCAATCGCCAAACCGAAGCCAAGGTCACCAAAATCTTAACACCATATACCCACAAGACCCAAGTTCCACCTTACAAACAACAAGGCAAGGGAAAATCACAACAACAATCTCAAATACTTTCATAAATCTCATTTTATCACTAGACACAAAACTCAACTCTCGCAACACAGAGGAGCCTATAACCACACGGAAACTTCAAAAGATGCATCAAGGATGCTAAGAGTAGAGATACCAATATACTCAACAACTACAAGGCAACTAAACTTGCCACAAAGATAAACACTCGACTTCCCAGGGATGGAGAAACTCGACATCCGTGGAAGGAGACAGAATAAACAGAATGTCAACAAGAAGCGGAACCAAAAAGTAAGAATGCGTCACAAGCACACAAACACGATCAAGAACAATGTAATGACCAAGAGAACCTATGGAGACTAGGTGTCTCCCCACGGTTCCAAGGTATTTGAACCAAAAGATCTGATACCAAGTTGTCACGCCCCGGATTTTCAAACCATTTTTTTTGAAATACAGTTTTAATAATAAACAGGGGATACAACTACTTGTCATTCAGATACAATCAGTTGAGTTTCTCATTACATCACAGTACAACACAAAGTAGAAGTACAACAAAGTAGAGAGCGGAAGAGAAGTGCAAGTACAAGCCAACTACAACTGCTACTGTGAATAGAAAGAACTGCAAGTACAAGGTAATGAACTACAACTGAAAGTACTATAACTGAAAAGTAAAGTACAACTGAAAACGAAAGACTACCACAGAAAACTGGAACAGCTAGGCCCGAGAAAATTCGATAGCTGACTCCAACTCCAAGTCCGACTAGTCCTGCAACACAGTCTAGAAAAAGGAAAGAAAGAGGCTCTGAGCAAACCACGACTCAATGAGAAAACCCCTAACTACTACCAAGCATGCACATGCGGTGTGTGCCTACGTGTCCATAAGTAAACGTACAGAAACAGTAAAGAAGCTAAGTGCACGTAGTGTAAGCCTAACACAAGACAACAAGGACGCATGCATATCGTGTCAAGATATCTAACCCAGACTCATGTTGTGAACCATGTCAACCTCGTTATCATTAAATGTTGGATTCATATACCATTGGATATTTGAGATATTTCTTTCTTTACTTTCTTTCTATTCATTTACTTCTCAACAGGGATGAATCCAAGGATCCCATCATAAGTCCATTCTTGATTTATCATTTCATTTTCGTTACAAGTTACCGATCGTTCATAATTTCGTATTCGTCATAAATTCGAGAATCCCATCATAAGCATATTCCGAAAGGTCATCACGTATCGTCAATTGTCACGTAGTGTCAAGTTTAGTCACGTATCGTATCCGTCATTCCCAAGAACGTTGGGAGGGTTAACGTCACCCCCATTGTGCACAATGTCGTGGAGGGAGAGACTCTCCCAAGAACCCCATCATAAGTCCGTTCTCGTATAATTCCTAGCCGTAGGCTAGTATGCCAAGGGAGTACCAAGGTCTTTCTTGTGTCAATCTCCTAGCCATAGGCTAGTATGCCAAGTATAAACCAAGGCCTTTCTTGTATCGATCTCCTAGCCATTGGCTAGTATGCCGAGGGTGAACTATGGCATTTCTCATGTGTCAACTCCTAACCCGATGGTCAGTATGCCAAGGGTGAACCAAGGCCTTTCTCGCACAACAAATCCAGCGCTTCCCAAATCGTTGTGAGGGTTACTGTCTCCCTATGATTCCACATTGTTAAATGATTTCTTTTCACTTTCTCTCATTATTATTACCATGCCTAACCAAGGCTTGTAGGCCATTTTCTTCCAATATTCCTTCATTGCATAAGTTCATTTATTCATGTAGTATCTCTTAGCAATCGCTAGTAATCCAACAAGTGTGTCGTCGTTCCCGTTTTCATTTCATAATTTACATGTGATGAATTCAAGGTTGAATACGAGTAGCCCTCGTGGGGCACATCCTCAATATTGGAAGTTCATTTATTACTTTAAACATGTTAAGTTTCACCCAATCCGAACTCACCCTTGAATAAGCCAAGAGAGAACAATCCACCATTTTCATGTGTCTCCAACGATTGCACAAGTTCTCAAAACATTCAACCGTCAAGTCATTACGGTATCTAAAAAACACAAACACAACCCAAGTCGCTCACAACATCGTCGGTGTCGCACCTAGACTATCCTAGGTCGCAACTATAAAATATATAGCAAACGACGATATAACAAACTCCTATGTACACACACACACACACTCAATAGGAGTTAGGAAGTTTGTCCACCGGAGTCACCGAAGCACTAAGTCCACCGCGAGATGCCAAAACAGCCACGAGCCACGTCACCCACCAGACGAACGTCACCACAAGTCCACAAGCCCATCAAAACAATACAGTCAAACGCCTGCCGCCACAATTGACCCTGCACGTACAACCAGGTACAACTAATTACACGCTCGCAGATACAGAAACTCGCACTCACAACTGTCGCACAATCAGAAACTGTATACATCTACACAAATATGGAAAAGAGTAAATCATGTATACCTGATAAAATCGATTCAAGAACGATTGACACGGACCACCGACGGTCGTCGGAATCTGCCGTTGTACACATACCGTCGTCGCACTTGTACGGCGCGGCCACGCGAACCTACGTCTGCACCCTCTTGTGCTACCGCCGACCTCCAGCCGCCGGCTGCCGTCCGCGCCACCAGCCATTGCCCTGCTCCGTCCTATCCCGCGGTTCCTCTCCCGCGCTTCCCTCTCGTCCTCCTCCCTGCGCTACTACCAGCTGCCAGCCTCTTCCACCATCGGCCACCACCCACAGCCGCTCCTTCCTCCTCTCTCTTGCTCGGCTAAAATGGAGAAAAACGGGAGGGAAAGGGTTGATAGGGATTTCAGTTTTTTTTTTGGGGGGGAGGGGAGCAGGAGTTGTGCAGGAAAGAAAATTTTAGGGGAGAAAGGGTTTGAGCTGACTTACGGGTAGGGTAGGATTTTAGATACTCTTTTATTTTTTATTTTTTTTGTTTTGCTTTATATTATACTAACTATTATTACTCATTAACAATAATAATAATAATAATATTGTTAAACAACACAAAAAGATTTATTTAGATCCCCTTTTTTTTACATCAACAAATTTAATTAAAAGGGGTCCACCAAAAATCAGGTCGTTACAGGTGTTCATGTACCTTACATGCACTTCTATTTATTATATCACCAAATAGATATAATATATGTCGAACATGAGAATACACATATTGGACACTTATAAAAATACAATAAAGTATAATAGTCCTGCCTAAAGGGGGATGGATATACTTTTATTCAATCTGTTACCTTTTAAAATAAAAGCACAAAAACATTAGATTTGTTAAGTAAATGAAGATAACAGGAAAGTAAGGCAGGAGATAAGGAGAGAGAGAGAGAGAGAGAGAGAGAGATTGACACACAGATTTTTATAGTGGTTTAACAATTGCTTAATCCACTCTTCGGCGTGTTTCCTTTTGAGAGCACGCCGGTATCTACTATGTAATCTTTTAAAGAGATAAATGCAAATCTCTCTTCCTATATTACCTAAGCTAGGATAACCTCTCCAATAAAGTACACACAGACTCTATCTTTCCGACCCCCTTGGGTCGAGAAACACTCACTCAGGCTAAACGCAAAGCCTGACTGTGCTAAACGCAAAGCACATATTTTGCAAGACAAACGCAAGTCATGACTATATCAAACGCGAGATATAGGTTTATGGGGGAACACTGTAAAGGTCAAAATATAAAGCTGATGCCTATAACACTCTAGGAACTCTACCCGAGTGCGTTAGTTTTTTCCCACTAGATCACATATTGGATATAGCTCAAATCTCATGGGGTAGGTATTTGTGCAAGTGCAATACAAGTGTTTGGCTGGAATGGTAAAAAACCAGAAGATGTGCTACAGTGAAAAGAACACTCCTGTCAAACTCTTTCAACAGATAGAAGTAGCAAGGTGAAGTACCACTGGACTCTATAAAATTTGGCCTATGAAGCACGAGTCCCAGGAGGATACTTATAAGTCAAGTATCTTCTAATTCTCAAATAGCCTTCTCAAGGATCTAATCCTTGGATAGTATAACCTATAAAGATTTTACAACTGAAGTACAATAGGTTTACAATATTTGAAATACAAAGACAGAAATAACTAATAACATACTCTCACGAGTTTGCTTCCATGATGATCTTTTACTTATTTTCTTCCAATGAGAGCCCAAGATGTCTTTGCAAGCTATATTGTCCTTCCTCTAAAATGTAACCTGTGAAAGCTTAAAGAGAGGAACTATACCATATCATATATCAAGCTTTGTAATATAAGAAGAGAGCAACAAGTGATATCTAAAAACAAGAGCATAGGCATAAGTGATAATTCTTGCATGCATAGGTTCTTAACACTTTTTCAAGAGTATTTTGCTTAGTTGAATATCGGGCATATTTTAGCGTATGAACTCATCCATGATCATTCTTTTCAAACAAGGTTATTCAAACATATGATTTCAAATATGACATTTAAGCATAAAGGAAATGTTCATACAAGTTGTGCAAGGCGGCATTCATGCATGTTGGTAATCATAAGTCAAAGACTTCTAAACTATGGCTCTTTTTTTCAAGAAAAAATATTCTTAACTTAGAGTCATAAAAGGTCTTACCAAGTCACCTTAAACTATTTGAATCATGAAACCTATTTTGACCAACCCATCACATTCACAAGCTTGACTCCAAGTAAGTATATGCCATTGTAGGAATGTGGAGAAGCTTGGAATATAGTCTCAACCTCACTTCAAATGTATGCCATTGAAGGAATATGTGAGGTGAGAAGGGTGAGGATGGAACCCCTACTGTTTTCCTAAAAACTCTTCTCAAAATGATATAACAATGAAGAGCAGAAGAGAGGAAGAAAGACTTACTGTTTTTTTTTTATTTTTAGGACCAAGAACGTGCAACAATAGAGTCCTTGTGTTTGAGTCTACCCTTACCAAGTAAAGGGTGGGCTCTAAGTAGCCATTCTCAATCACATGTTGGCAGCAATGAAAAGCAACAAAACGACTCACTCTTTCAAGACTAGTTGTTGGGATCCATTTTGAGTTATTTTTGTAACATGTGGACTTTATTTTGTGTAAAATTATGGAACTCTTTTAAGCTCAAGGATAGAGCTATAGTTTACTTTTATCAGATGATTGGTAACCTAAGCTTTGGGTGATTTGTTATATTCTTGCTCTCTTTGGTTCTATTATGGAACTCTTTTAAGCTCAAGTGATTTGGTTGTTTGATTTGTGATTCTCAATTGATTTGGCTGTTTTATTCACAAGCTGCAGATCTGTATTTATACAGGGTTTTGGTTCTAAGATTTTTTTGTAGTTTATGTTTTTGGTTTTGCATTTTGATGTTAATTATGCATGGTGACATTTTGTAATACAAGGTTTAATGATGATTAAAGTTTTTTTTTTGAATTTGATTTTAAAATTGATTAATGAGTACAAAATTATAAAATAAAATATATTTTGGCTATATATATCTATATATATTTTAATTGCTATTGGCTAGAGTTTTTTTACTTTTAGTGACTAAAAATTTAGTAGCTGAAAGGTTGTTTGGTATTTGGCGACTAGAATGTTTTAGTCACAGAAACATTATTGGCACTTTTTGCGACTAATTATTTTTAGTCACCGAACGTTTACATGGACTTTTGGCGACTAGAAAAAACTTGTACTTTTAGTGACTGGTTAATTTAGTCACGGAAACCTTGCTTCGGCGACTACATTATTTAGTCAACAAAGGTGATCAACCGTGACTAGACACTTGGTCACCGAAAGTTTTCTTCAGCGACTATCCCTTATTGGTGACCAAAAATGTGGTCACCGAAGGATTGTATTGGCGACTAGATTTTAGTCACTAGATAGTACTTTCGGCGACTAAACAAGTTCGTAGTCGCCGTTACCTTCTGCGACTAGGCTTCGGTAACTGACCTAACAGTGGTCACTGTAGGTTTTGGCGACCACATATAATGTTTTGGTGACCAGATTTGTAGTCACCAAAAGTGTTTTTTTTGTAGTGGGCTTCTGCTTCTTACCTTAACTAACCTTCTTGCTCTTTCACAGAAGGTTTTTTCAAGATAGCCATCTTCCTAGTGTTTCCTCTCATGGCAACCCCTCTTTCTCACAGACCTCTCTCTTGCACTCTGTTATAACACCTCTACTCTATCTATTTCTCCGTATATATCTTGGTCAAAAGAGCTATGCATCTCTTTTGTATATGATAAAAGCAACGGGAAAAATTGCCATCCTTTTAGACAAAGACAAATAACTTTTGCATAGCCCAACACTGATGCCTTACACCACTAATACGTTATTTTTGCAGAAGAGTACTTACCTCAGGTTTTGGGTAAACAAATAAATTGGGACCAGTTGCATATAATTTCGAACGAAAATTATTATAAAACACGAATATACTGAACATGGAACATTTTAGATTTTTAATTTCAAACCAATCGATCACAATCTATGTTTTTCAGATTTGCAATTTTTGCAAACAACGCGACCGGTAGATCTACCGACAAGACCACCCGTGGCACCGGTCCTGTTGCCGGTGCATTGACCGTCCCTTTTGCCGGTTCCGAGACTTTCAAAGAAACACATTTTCCCTTCATTTCTTCTTGTATTACCGGAGAATGGTTCTCCTATTACCGGAAATAGGAGTACTCTAAATGTTGTTTTTCCGGGAAAAAGTTCTTAAGCTTCGGGGAGACTATGTTAACTCTAGACACGCCTGTCTTCTTTTGATTATGGTGTTTAGAGTGATTATCTTAACACATTAAATTGATAACTTATTGACATCATCAAAACCTACTCCATCAATCTCCCTTTTTTTGATGATGTCACAAATGGACATTTCAAAAAGTAGGAGTTTACACGATACGTTCAAGAGGTGGTCAAGTTCATCAAGTTCATCAATTTCATAATCTACCAATTTCATCAATTCCATCTTCATTTATTTATCCCCCTGACAACATTAAAAAGTAGGGATTATGCTCCCCCTAAGGGCCTACATAGGTTTAAGGATAAAAAAAGATATAGCCAGTGAAAGCACAAGGTACGGGGAAAATTAAGCCACATTGTATGGGCATTCACAAATGCCCAATTGTCTATGTAATTGTATGTAGGGTTCTTAGCCAAGTGGTTTGGTAAATATATCAACAATTTGATCTTCGGAACGAATGTATTCTAACTTAACCACTTTATTTTGAACTTGTTCTCTCAAGAAATGATATCGAATATCAATGTGTTTAGTTCGAGAATGTAGAACAGGATTTTTAGAAATACTGATTGCACTAGTGTTATCACAGAGTATAGGGATAGTATCAATATTTTCACCATAATCAAGCAATACCTATTTCATCCATAATAGTTGTGCACAACATTTACTTGCAACGATGTATTCATCTTCTGCAGTGGAGAGTGATATTGAATTCTATTTTCACTCATCCAAGGTACAAGGCAGTGGTTTACAAAGAAGCAATTACCACTAGTGCTCTTTCGATCAGTTCTACTACCGGCAAAATATGCATCGATGTATGTAGTTAATTTAAGAGGCATGTCTTTTGGAAACCATAATCCAAGATGAATTGTTCCTTTTAAGTATTTCAGAATGTTCTTCACGGCTTTTAAATGTGATTCTCTCGAATCTGCCTGGAATCTAGCACAAATGCCTACACTGAGCAAGATGTCAGGTCTACTTGTTGTGAGGTACAAAATTCCTCCAATCATCCCTTGGTAAAGTTTTTGTTCAACCTGAGTGCTACTCTCATCCTTGTGTAACTTGACCCCTTGACCCATGAGAATCTTTTTGTTTTAGCCTCACTCATCCCATATTTGGACAAAAGTTCTTTTTTATACTTGGACTGACTTATGAAAATTCCATCATTAGATTGTTGAATTTGTAGTCCAAGAAAGTATTTAAGTTCTCCTATCATACTTATTTCGAATTTATTTTGCATAATTTCCGAAAATTCTTTATATAGCATTTTGTTAGTAGAACAAAAAATGATGTCATCAATATAGATTTGAGCAAGTAGCACGTCATCCTTACTTCTCTTAATAAATAGGGTTTTATCCACCATTCTACATGAAAATTCACGTTCTAATAGGTATCCACTTAATCGCTCATACCAAGCTCGCGGAGCCTGTTTGAGTCCATACAGGGCTTTGTTTAGTCGATACACATGATCAGAATAGTTTGCATCACTAAATCCGAGGGTTTGCTAAACATAAACTTTCTCATTGACATATACATTCAAGAACGCACTTTTCACATCCATCTAATATAAGGAGAATTTTTTACTACAAGCATAGTATAAGAGCATCTGAATTGAGTCTAACCTAGTTACAGGTGCAAATTTTTCCTCAAAGTCAATTCCTTCTTCTTGCGTGTACCCCTGAGCTACTAATCTTGCTTTATTTTTAGTAATTGTTCCTTTCTCATCAAGCTTGTTTTTAAACACCCATTTAGTTCCTATGATCGAATGATCATCTGATCTAGGCATTGGACTCCACACCTCATTTCTTTCAATTTGATTTAGTTCATACTGCATTGCTAATATCCAATATTCATCTTTTTCTGCTTCATCAAACTTTTTAGGCTCTATTTGTGAGACAAATGCTAGATGTGAACATATGTTAGCACGTGACCTAGTGGTTATTCCAGCATTCGTGTCTCCAATGATTTGGACCTTAGGATGATTTACCAATAGTCTAGGATTCTTCTCAGTTTCTTCTTTTTCCGAAGTATCATTATCCTCGTAGACCGGTATGGAAAATACATCAGCATTGTTTTTCATCATTTGGGGAAGTAGTCATGCCAGTATTTTCAATTTCATCGAAAATGACATTTGCAGATTCTTCAACAACTAGAGTTCTTTTGTTGAACACTCGATAAGCACGACTAGATGTTGAATATCCAAGAAATATTTCGATATCAGAATGGGAGTCAAATTTGCCAATGTTGATATTAGTATTCAAAATAAAGCACTTGCAACCAAAGGCCTTAAAGTATGAGATATTGGGTCTTTTACCATGATAGAGCTCATATGCAGTTTTATTTAAGATGGGACAAAGAACTATATGGTTACCTATATAGCAAGCTATACTAACAGCCTCTGCCCAGAAGTATAGTGGTAACTTCTTTTCTTTGAGCATTGTTCTTGCCATCTCTTGTAATGACCTATTCTTTCTTTCAGCCACAAAGTTTTTCTAAGGAGTACGTGGCATTGAGAATTGGTGTTGAATTCCATTCTGATCACAATAGGAGTCAAACTCGGTGTAGTCAAATTCCCTCCCATGATCACTTCAAATTTTCATGATTGCCTTCCCTTATTCCTTTTGCATTCTAACAACTAGCTTCATAAATTTTTCACATGCCTCATTTTTATGTATAATGAAACTCACCCAAGTAAAACGAGAGTAGTCATCAACCATAGTTAAAAAATAACGCTTGCCTCCAATACTTGTTCTGGTTGGTTCTACTAGGTCCATATGGATAAGCTCTAATGGTCTAGATGTAGATACCACATTTATCGGCTTAAGTGTTCTTTGATTTGTTTTCCTAGTTGGTATGCTTCACACACTCTATCTTTTGAGAAGTTTATTTTAGGGATGCCTTTAACCAATTACTTCTCCGATAGTTTCTTTAAAAGTTTCATGTTGGCATGTCCTAACCTCCTATGCCACATCCAACTCTCATTATCAAAGGAAGCTAAGCATTTAACATTATTCCTAGCTAAATCTTCCATGGATACAACGTATGTGTTATTACATCTCTCACCGGTAAAGACAATCTCATTTGTTGTTCGATTTATCACTTCACATTTGTTAGCATCAAAGACAACACAGTTACCTCTATCACACAATTGACTAATACTCAGCAAGCTATGTTTTAGTCCATCAGCCAGGTATACATTTTCTATTTGTGATGCAGAAAAGGTACCAATGGTTCCTTTACCAATGATCTCACCCTTGCTATTATTGCCAAAAGTTACGGTTCCTCCATTATGATTAAAGAGAAGTGAAAACCTATATTTTTCTTCAGTCATGTGTCCATTATAATTAAAGATACCAAATTGGCTTTTGATCTTGATCCCTTAGACTAATTTTTTCTGCAGTGTGGCAAACATTTTTAGGATCCCATTTTGCTTTGGGTCCATTGTTACTAGTCTTTCTCAATGGACAGCTAACATTAATGTGACCAACCTTTCCACAGTAAAAGCAAGGAGAGTGATCTATAGTAGGATTCATATGGGGTTTTGCAGAGGTACTAGAAACAAAAGTGATAGACTTTTTGGAATCCATTATCATAGATGATGATGAAGCCTCATATCCTAACCCACTACGATCACGATTAGAGCGTTGGATTTTAAGCATATTATCTAACATAACTAAGCCCTTCTTTAATCTCTCTTCATCAAATAGGCTCTTAGTTGTTTCATGTAAGCTAGGCCTAATTTCCAAGTTTTCTTTTCATGTGTTATTCTTTTATATTCCATTTCTCTTGAAGTGAATTAACCATTACCATTAGAGATTCCTTGTCTTTTTCAAGCGTGCATACATTTCTCTTTAGTTTTTGATTTTCTCCCAAAAATTTTGCAGATTCTTTTTGTAGGTTTTCATATGCAAAATGAATGTCTTCATCTAATAGATCATTATTATCAAAATCAAAGTTAGAAGAATCTTGCGAATATACCTCAGAGTCAGAGAGATCTAACTCATCAAACCTTTTCCTTTGAAGTAGCCATGGGATCACCTCCGGGTTGTTACGCCACTGTCTTGGAGCTCCAAGCTCTGATACCAATTGATAGTCCTGCCTAGAGGGGGTGAGGTGAATAGGCTTTTATTCAATTTGTTACCTTTTAAAAATAAAAGCACAAAACAAATTTGTTAAGTAAATGAAGATAACAGGAAAGTAAGACACGAGATAAGGAGAGAGACACACACACGAATTTTTATAGTGGTTCAACAATTGCTTAATCCACTATTCAGCGTGTTTCCTTTTGGGAGCACACTAGTATCCACTATGTAATCCTTTAAAGAGATAAATGCAAATCTCTCTTCCTAACTTCTACCTAAGCTAGGGTAATCTCTCCAATAGAGTACACACAGACTCTATCTTCCCAACCCCCTTGGACCGAGGAACACTCACCTAGGCTAAATGCAAAGCCTGACTGTGCTAAATGCAAAGTACAGATTTTCCAAGACAAATACAAGTCCTGACTATACCAAATGCGAGATATAGGTTTATAGAGGAACACCGTAAATGTCAAAATATAAAGCTGGTGCCTATAACACTCTAGGAACTCTACCCGAGGGCGTTAGTCCTTTCCCACTAGATCACATATTGGATATAGCTCAAATCTCACAGGATAGGTATTTGTGCAAGTGCAATACAAGTGTTTGACTGGAATGGTAAAAAACCAAGAGATGT